>JAJMBO010000064.1:0-45032 GCA_030585065.1 Blastobotrys persicus
CTTTTAGTACTTTATTTGCATTGATATTGTGTTCATCAAGGCTGAAAAAAAAAACAACAACAAGAGAGCTGAGTTAAGGCTCAGGTTGTGCATCTCAAACAATACTAGCTTTGCTCCTTTCTGCACTTCTCCTTCAGTGCGGCCAAGTACGCGCCCGCTTCTAGCCTAAGTGCTGCCTTCCAGCCGTATATTATGAGCGAAGTTTAACTACGACTCTAGGGGTGACCCCTGAAGAAGAAAGAAGCTCAAGCTTTGCTAATAAAAAACGTTCAACAACATCCATGTCTCAGACAGTCTTAGCCACACACTTAAAGCTCCAACAGCACTTAATCCTTGCTTACATATTGAAGCGGGGACTGCTGTGCTCGATGCAACAAAGACGTTTCAACTCCGGACTCGCGCCATTAAAAACAAATCGGCATAAAAGCTCCAACCATTGAGCAAGGCATACCTTGACTAAAGATCAATGGCACCCAGCTCTTAATACATGACTAAGCCAACAAACGTATAATGGGTCCATAGCTCAAGGGCAATAAAACACACTAAAGTGGCCAAGCTACCAAGGACCTGGAAGCAAAATATGTATCAAAGTCCTATAGACCCCGAGGTGCATGTCTCTGCGAAGGTAGACGTAAATTGCGGCTTTTGACCCATTTGCGGGAAAATGATAATAAAGACATCAGATCGGAGGTTGATTCAGGAAAGAGAATAACAATGGGAACTAACCCGCCTGACAACCCCATTTGCTCTCTTTGTTCGATTCCCTCACCCGCTCATTCCGACCTCTCGACCGTACCTTGCGTGGAGCATGCGAGATGGGATCGACATATAGAACAAGTGGTGGTGGATCTACGATAGGAATGAGTGCATCACCACATGTGGCCGCCATGGTACCTACACCCCAGCCTAAAAGTCCACACACACGGACCACCAGCCAGCCAAAGAATTAAAATATTCGCTGGTCTTGGTGCACCAACTCGCTTCTGAAACACACACCGTCCTTCACGGCAGTAACTAAATAAACATTGCGCGCGCATGCGCGCGTATGTCAACAGACACTTGATTTGTCCGTACATTCCAACGCGAATCGGTCTCCTTTATTGGTGGCCAGGCGGCTGTCCATTGGAGCGCGCACGTTAATTACTGCCTATTGTATTGTGATTTGCATATTTGGTGATGCGCCGGCTGCTTGGTGCGTATAGGACGAGCGTGGTAGACATTACGTAGTTAGCCCGGCAATAGAAAGACAATCACGCATATAGCAGCACAACGCGGTCCGGCCGCCTTGAAAGTCATATCCGACGACATATAAACGTCTTGCATTCCTGCTTTTGGATTTTTTTTTTTTTTGTCCTAGCTTTTGCTGTTTCACCATTTTTTTTTTTTTGGGTGTTTCGTTTCTGTTAATTTTACATCATGTCTGCTGCGGTCGCTGCTGCCGTAGCTGCGACAAATAACGAAAGCCACAGACTGTCGACGTCGTCGCGAAAGTCCAAGAGTCATGTAGGGCCGTGGCGACTTGGCCGTACTCTTGGTCGGGGTTCGTCTGGTCGAGTTCGGCTCGCAAAGCATTCGGTCACCGGCCAATTGGCTGCCGTCAAAATCGTACCGAAAAGCATCATTGGATTAGACGAGAATGGCGACAAGAACGCCCAGAAAGGGCTTCCATACGGCATTGAGCGCGAAGTGATTATCATGAAACTGATTGAGCATCCAAATGTTATGGCCCTGTATGATGTCTGGGAAAACAAGGGCGAGTTGTAAGTTTTTTTTTTTTTTTACCCATGAGAAGTTGATCTCCCACAGTTGCTAATGCGGGCTTAAGATACTTGGTGTTGGAGTATATTGAAGGCGGCGAACTATTCGACTATCTCATCAAGAAGGGCCGACTCGAAGAGCGCGAGGCAGTTAATTACTTTCGGCAGATTGTCCACGGTGTGCACTATTGCCACAAGTTTAACATATGCCATAGAGACTTGAAGCCAGAGAACCTGTTATTAGACAAGGATAGGAATATCAAAATTGCAGATTTTGGCATGGCAGCTTTAGAGACCAACGACCGAATGTTGGAAACGTCGTGCGGGTCGCCCCATTATGCATCTCCCGAAATAGTGGCCGGTAAAAATTATCATGGAGGTCCTTCGGATATCTGGTCTTGCGGTATCATCCTCTTCGCACTGTTGACTGGCCATTTGCCCTTCGACGACGAGAACATTCGACGTCTGCTGATGAAAGTTCAATCCGGCAAATTCATCATGCCTGAAGAGCTGTCGGTGGAGGCAAAAGATCTTATAAATCGCATGCTGCGCATCAACCCAGATGATCGTATATCCATGCCGGAAATTCTAAAGCATCCACTGTTAAAGAAGCACCCGCAAAAACGGCCACAGACTTCAAAGGCCCGTCGACTGCCCACCACTAGCGGCACCAGTGATGTGACCAGGCCAGTGACGTGTCGCGAGGACATTGACCAAGAAATACTTAAGAACTTGCAGACTCTATGGCATGGCGAAGATGAGGAAAAGATTATTGATAGATTGCTCGCCGACGAACTCAATTCCGAAAAGACCTTCTATTGCCTTCTAATGAAATATAGACACGACCATCGCCATGATAATGATGAAGATGAATACCAGCGTACTGCCAAACGACGGACATCGCAACATCATCCAGTTCCGTTAAACGCAGCTTCCCATCGTCGAAAGAGCAGCCAGTCCATCGTTGCCTCACGGCCGTCTGCATTTGGTCACAAAAAGGTGGCCAGTGGCCATTCACGCAACGGGTCCAGATCTTCTGTGCTCACCAACTCTTCGAGTCACAAGCGTAATATTGGCCAAGCAGTGAAGAAGCAGCAGCAACAACAACAGCCGCTCCAATGCGAAAAAGTTCGCAAAAACTCTTCAGAAGATCGGCCAGTTCGTACTGGTAGCGTTTCCTCAGGCAAGCCCAAGGTTCAAGAAAATGAATTCAGCTTTGTTACTCAAGATCCACGAAGGTCTGTTTATGACTCAAATTTAGAAGCCGACACGCCTGCAGATGTCGGGAACGAAATGAAGCCTGCATATGGCAGAGCGGTATCGAATCCTGTGCCAGTCTCGTTGCAACCTAAGCCGGAAAGGCGAGCATTTTCTCTTCAGGGCAATGCCAGCGTTGAACGTCGCGCTAGTGTATTTGATCCTGGAAGCCGTCCATATTCTGTGATGTCCACGAACTCTTCCCATTCCACTGCATCTACATTGACAAATGCATCTTCCATGCAACAGGACAACGGCGTCTTACCCAAGATATTTGAGGAGGATCGCTTCGCAGACGCCATTGAGGAAGAGGTTGAGGATAAATTGAACGGCAGACTTTCCAAGGAAAGCCGTTATCGACATATCAAGAAGGACAACAATAACAATACCTCTAGCCCCTCTGATATCACTAGCGAGCTTGAACGGATGATTCAGACAACGTCAACTGACGATCTATTCAAAGGACTGCAGTTACCTGTTGGCTCAAAACCCGCCGTCCGTCCGCCCCAGGGTGATGAGAGTCGGTTGCAAATTTCTGGGCTCATGAAGACTGACAGCTTCAAGATGCGATCTCAACAGGGAATTGATGATATTAAGTATCGCGATGTGACGCCCCCATTGGCTGTTGTGGAGACCAAGAAACGTCAAAGCTGGATCAATCAAGAACAACGCCAACCACCACCACCACCGCACACGCAGCAACCAGAGCAACAAGTCATGTCAAGAAAGGAACGACGAAAACCTCTGGCATCGAAGGACATTAACAAGGAACACACTGATCATGCGGCTGTCAAAAGGAAGCCAGCACCAATCATCGATCCCGGACGCAAGCCACTGGCTGAAGCTGAAAATACAACCAATAGGAGCACGTCCATCTTCAAAAGACTTGTGCCAAAGAGACCGCCGCCACCCGCACCTGCAAATTCCCCCTGGGTGGATGCTCCTCCGTCGCCAACTCCCGGAGAGGTGAAGCAGAATTGGTTTATGAAGATGCTCTCGTCGACGACGGGCAGCTCAGAAAAGGCTGTTCCAGTGAAGAAGACCATCTATTCCACTCTACCCACACTCCGTCTCCGTCAGGTGATAATGGATATCCTTACCCACTGGAAACAGTATGGTATCACCCGCCTTAGTGAAGACCCGGTCCAGTACGTCATCAGGGCTACAATTTCCTCCCGAAACGTTCTCAAGGTGCGTTCTTCGCGCTTCAACATTCAAGTGCAAACAATCCGAGGAGTGGCTGCAGCCGTGTTTACCAAGGAAAAGGGCTCTACTACTTCGTTTGAACGATTCTTGGGTGAAATCGAGCAGGCAATCGAGCAGGTCACCAGGGAACATCATGCGCAGTTCCAGCGAAGACAGAAGCGTGAGACGTACAAGTCGTTACGACCCCAAGAGCTAAAAATGTATTAGTCACCCATATTTATTCTAATTTTTAATACACTAATGACCAGAGTATATTAATTCCAAAATGTGTGCCATGCGCCTATCACGTGGCCGATAGAAGGGTTAGGGCTTTGCATTTCTGGTGGTGATGGTTGGGACAAAAGAGCGGGCCGGGACACAGATTGTCTGTCTACTGGGGTACTATGCAGGAAAGGGACGTGTATCCAGGGCTCAACGACCTGAGTGATGCGCTGGAGGCGCTTCCAATGGAGATGATTCGCCATTTCACGCTGCTACGTGAGATTGATGCCAAATGTATCGCACATGTGCCCACGCTGAACGAGCTGATAACAAAGTTCTTTTCATACCCTGATGTGAGTGAGCTGGATGAGTCGATCCGTCAGGAAAGAGAGCAGTTGATGAAGCAGATTGGCATGCTGATCAAGGAGCTGATGCCATGTCAAGAAGAAAAGATGCATGTGGCCGGAGTGGCGGCAGATACGATCAAGAGACACTTGGCCCGGATAGATTATGATTACGAGTTGATCCAGGACGGGGAAATCCCTGAAGAGATTCAATATGGGCCGCCTGACCATCCTGCCATCATCCGTAAGAACAATGATAAGGGTGCACAAGGCGGCAGCAGTCGCAGCGAATCACGACGTGAGGCGATTGCCGCCAAAAAGGCTCAGAAGGAACAGCAACAACAACAGGAAGATGGCAACAAAAGGGGAGCGAATGCGACGAGTTCTACTACGACCACTACTACAAGCGCCCGTGGCCGTGTGAAGGGGGGTCGGCCCCCCGCACAGCCACCTGGACAGCCACCCCAACTACAATTTCAGCAACCACAGCTGTCATATCCACAGAACCAAGGGCCTTCGCCGCACCAACACGCGGCACAACAACAGCCGATTGAAGGCAGGAAACGCAAGGCTGTAGAGATGGACGATGGAGATGAGATGAATCAATCACGACCCAGTACTCCACGAACCCGCCGGCGTGCTGCAGGAAACAACAGTAATAACCAATCTAACGACGATGAGCCAGTGTATTGCTATTGCCAACAGGTATCATATGGCGAAATGGTGGGCTGCGATGGGCCTGATTGTAAGAACGAATGGTTCCACTTGCCATGCATCGGACTTTCGTCGCCGCCGAAGGGCCAGTGGTTTTGTGAGGACTGCGCAGCAAAGTATCGTCGACGTCGCTAGTTATTTATGAATAGGGTTTATAGAATTTTTTTTTTCTTTTTCTTTTTCCTTCGTGGAGAGCAACCAACAAAAGCCGACATCTTCTTCCAGAGATACCGGTTTTTGCTTCTTTTTCAGGTAAAGAGGTGCCGACGAGTCGTCATGCATGTCGTCGGTCGGCATATGGACCGACGATATATTGCATACGTCGATCAACATTAAAGCCCTGCGGGCTGCCTACAGTTGGGATATCTTGACTGCAATGTACGGTTCCAGGAGTGACATAGGCCCAAATGGTTCCGGAACTGCTGTCTAAGACAGGTTGTTAGACCCACACACCGGCAGTCTCACCGTACCCTTTTAGCTATCAGCCCGCCTGCATGCATATCAGGTCGGGCATTGATCGGCGATCAACCGTTTTTCTGCGGCACCAGGCTCATGAAACCTTAGCAGTCAAGCCCCAGTTCTTGAGTTAACGATCGTCCGGTGATGTCAGGTTCAAGCAGGAACCGTGAGGAAAGCTTGTGCTCATCGACGACTGGCTGGTCGACACTTAGGGATTATTATATTTGTTAATTTTTTTCTTTCCACAGCTGCGTCCTCTGTTGGTACACAAACACGTAAAACACTGCAGCAGCTTCTTGTATGTTCATTTGGGTTTCCACAGCGTAATTGGATTAGGGTCTATTCAATTCGGAAAAAGAAAAAAAAAAAAAAAAATAAGAAAAATAAATAAATAAATAAGGGGCTCGAGACTTTCTTTTTCTTGTCCTGTTTCGGACAAAGTTGTCAAAAAAACGGTCCACCTCCTGAATGCACGCAGGCCACCAGCTCGGAGAAAACGGAGATATATTATAATCCGTGCATGCAGCAGGCGAAATACGGCCTTCTAGAACCGTCCCAGACAAATTAACAGAGAGCCTATGACAATCGACTAGGATTACACGCCCATGCCCGTGTTTGTTTTGTGCACATCACAACCGGATCATTCCTCCTTGGGCCGGTGGTTTCTCTTAGTAAAAAATTTGTGAGAGTGGGCGCGCGGGGAGTGCGCGCAAGAGAGTGAGTACAGAGATAGAGGACCAATTGGGACCTCCCTACATGGAAAAAGAATAAAAGGTTGGGCAGGGACTGCGGAACATCAACCAAAGAATAGGGGAGGGGGTTCAGTATGCAGAGCACACAACCACCGGCAGGACAGTTTGTTCGGGAATATAAGCTTGTGGTCGTAGGCGGCGGAGGCGTGGGAAAGAGTGCGCTAACGATTCAATTAATTCAAAGTCATTTTGTGGATGAGTACGATCCCACCATAGAGGACAGTTATCGCAAGCCATGTGTTGTAGACGATCAGAGCGCGCTGTTGGACGTGCTGGATACGGCCGGCCAGGAGGAGTACTCCGCGATGCGGGAGCAGTATATGCGTACAGGCGAGGGGTTTTTATTGGTATATTCGATAGCATCGCGATCATCTTTTGAAGAGATTATTGCCTTCCACCAGCAGATCCTCCGGGTGAAGGATCGGGACCAGTTCCCCATGGTGATAATAGGCAACAAGTGCGATCTGGACAAGGAGCGCCAGGTCGGCGAGGAAGAGGGCCAGGCGATTGCCCGACAGTTTAATTGTCCGTTTATGGAGACATCGGCCAAGCACAGAATAAATGTTGAAGAAGGATTTTATCAGCTCGTGCGGGAAATCCGGGAATACAACAAACAGATGGCATCAATGGAATCCAGCCGAATCAACACTCATGACGACTCTGCCTTTAACGACCCTAATAAACGAAACATGCAAAACCACAATCGCTCCGACTCTCGCAGCGACCATTCCAAGAAACGCTCTGGCGGTTGTTGCACTATTTGTTAGTACTTAATGATTTGTTAATATAGATTTCTTTATTCATGGCCACGGGTTATTTATGCCGCTAGTAGATGTTTGCATTAAAGCTATCTCTCCGTTATTTAGTTGATGAAGTGGTAAACGACAAAATGGAGGAACAGCGACCCAAACACAAAGTCCACAAATGCCCGCTCCGGACTGACATGTTTAAACTCGTTATAATTTTGCTTGTTTGTTTGAATTCGAAGGTTTGCCGTGAGGATGAATTGACCTACTGTGGCAGAGAAGCCGCCCAAGAAGGCATTGAATGGCTGCCACCGTTAGCACGCAAGAACAGAAAAAATAAATAGAGAAAAAGGACAAAGCTTCCTACAATCCCCTCCGCTACTTACAAAAGTGCCAACGAGGATGCAAAAGACAAATTGAAGGACACCGAGGGCCACGAGGAAGGCCATGAAACTGTCGATAAGTTTTGTTCGAACCGTCGCCGTCTCAACGTAATTATTTAGCAACGAGCTCACCACCTTTGAAAAGTCGTCAGAAACCTCAGCAACAGTGTCCTGCTGCTGGTGCTGCTTGGTTCCAACACCACTTCCTTTTTTGGCCATCCTACTTGTTACAACGTGTCGAGGTCGCTGTCTTTATCGGTCCCAACATCACCCCGGCGAGCAGGGTTTTGTTTTGTCAGGAGATAATAACACTAATGCAGAAGGGATTTTTTTTTTTTTTTTTTTGTTTTTATTATCAATTAAATGAACAAATTAAAAAAATTTAATTAGAAGGGTACTTAATTGGCATACTTTGATCTTGCTCTCAGTCTGTCGCCGTTAGTATAAAGAAGCACAGGGATTGCAATCATGGCCAGGTTGAAGAAACCGAGAATAGAGCAACCCCAACCAATTGGAAAATCTTCAGGTCCTAGGTTTCTGTAGAGTGCATCAGCAAAGAGAGGGAAGGCAGCAGCAAGACCGGCTCTGCAGAGTCCGTTGCCTGCAAAAACGGAGGCCTGATATCTTGGGAAAGAGAATGCAAGATAATTGAATAATGTTTGGAAGCCAACAAACGCACCAACGGCGAAAATAGTTGCACCAATGAGAGGAGCGATCCAATGGACTGACGCGGTAGCAGTCCAGGCAAAGATGAAAACGCCGATGGGCTGGAGCACTGCACCGACAATGGACGTGGGCAAGAAGATTTCTGGCTGTTGCCATTCTCCCCTTTCCATTGGTACTGTGAATGCTTTGTAAATGGCGGGGAGGTAACCGGCACTACCAAGGAAGACACCAATCATGATACTGACGTAGCCGACGCCGGTTTCAACCATGGTGAAGTGATGTGTTTCGACAAATACAATGGGGAAGGCCTCGAACCAGAGGTACATGATCGCATACATTAGAGCGATGTATAGATTAATGAAGAAGACCACAGGCTCGCCAAACATGATTTCAACTGGTCGCCACAAGGTGTCGATGATCACTTCGTTGATGTGCATTTTGTTGATTTTCAAGTGGCCCTCTGACAAAATATTCTGGTTGTCTGCACGCCTTCGTAGGCGTTGTGCCTTGCGGTACAGCAGCGTGGACTGAGAGGTCTCGGGAAAGAAGAAGAAGAGCACAGTGAGCGTGAATCCGGAAAGGATCAACAGGAACCAAAACGTCCACCGCCAATTAAGGCCCACCGAAAGGGCGCCACCAATCAAAGGGCCCAACACTGGGCCACATACTGCGGAAATGCCCCAGCTAGCCAACCCGACTGGAATCCAGCTTAACGTCAGCACGTCTCCCACAGACGCACCTCCGGTAGCTAGGGCTGGTGAGGCAAAGATGCCGGCTAGGAATCTCAACACAATCAAGGAACCAATGTTCTTTGAAAGAGCGGTTGGAATCTGCAGAATGACGAATATTGCCAGAGTGATGATGTAAATATACACCCTGCCGATGGCTGGATGCTCTGAGAGCGGTGAGAACACCATCGGGCCAATGCCGTAGCCGATGACAAATAGAGACATTGGCAGATATCCAACTGTGAGCGACACGTTAAAGTCTTCCATGATCTGTTGAACACCCGGAACGTAGATAGAGGAGCCGATGTAGATAGATGTAGTGAGCAAGCCTACCATGCAAATAAATATCACTTTTGTTGGAAGCGGCCAGTTCTTTGGATTTTCTTTATCATCAGGGCCTTCCCAGTCTACAATAATATGTTCACACCCTTCTTCCCCATGGTACTCTACTGTGCGTACTCGTTCCACTGAACTTGTGCCGTCATTGCCCTCCTCCGGCTTCTTTTCTGCCTCGGCCACATGAAGTCCTGGAAGATACTTGTCAGGAACGACATAATCTTCTCGTTCTTCAGGGTGGATGAATACTCGCTTCCCAGAAAGGTTGTAGACAACCCTACCGAAAAAGCTATCTCGGATGAAGTTCTTGGTTGACATAATGCTCTGCTATTTTTTTCTTTTGTTTATCTCAAACCAATACCCTTATTGAAGGCACGGTAACCCATCCTTTTATACTTGAGAATAAACTTAGACCCTTCTCTAGATTACAAATCTATGTCGGATTTAATTCTGTAAACATATCTCCGTGCGCGAAAAAGTCCGTTATTACATGCAATGATATATAAAGCCGCGTACTTTTTTTTTCCTTTCCCCATCATCAATAGTTCACTTTGTGTATATCTATTACACTCCATTCACTTGCTAGTCGCCCTGTAGCCTTTTCTACTTCTCTCCTTCTTTTACAATCAAGAATCGTCAGATGTTTGCGGCAATTGGCCATCGGTGGACCGGTCCCACGGCTGAGGCAACTTGCAGGATGATTTGAAATGCCGGCCGTCTTTTACCACATTAGGAAGGTCTCCGATCACCATGACTAATTTCAAAGCCGTACCTGTATCCGTAACACGGGTCCTAATGTGGCCATTCTCGGGTTCTTGTGTGTATGTTGTCCGTAGGCGCAGCTGGGGCCTTGTCAAGAATTGCACCTTGTTCAGGGGTTAGGGTCTGTTGTCAGACAAAGGCCCTTGAGGTATCCTCGAAAAGAAGACGATGAACTCGAATGTTAAGGGACATCAGATGCGGCTGATCAGACGGCTAAAGTAATTTTTCTTCCAAGTAAAGAAATAAAAAATGTTCAATTTGGTAACGGAAACAGGATTGGCTTTAGTAACTAATCAACTTATTACGCCCGTTGAGCAAACGGCCACTAGCCTACGAGGACCAAGCAATCGAAGCAGGAACGAGGTTAATAACCAACGTTGACAAAAAACTCGGTGGGGCGCGCCGCGCAGTTGGGAGGAATGAGCGAAACACTTGATGAGAGTGTGTGGAGGGTGTTCAAAATATCGACAAGCTAGTTTAAATGTCAGAAAAGATTACGCGGCCGCCAGCGGTGCGAATTGTGCCACCGCTGAACTTTGCGCCTGTCGAACAACAGCTTTATAGGAGTGGCCAGCCGTCGCCGATCAACTTTCCGTTCCTCGAGGATCTGAAGCTGAAGACCATACTGTGGTTAGCAGTGGAAGACCCGTCCGACAGCTTTCTCGCCTTTGCCGACGATCGTGAAATCACCTTCCACCATTTGGGACTGGTGACCGAAGGAGCCAATCCGTGGGACCAGTTGACCGAGTCTTCGATAGTTGCAGCCCTTGACATCATTATGAAGCGGGACTCGTATCCGTTGCTAGTGTGCTGCGGGATGGGGCGACACCGGAGTGGCACAGTCATCGGGTGCCTCCGTCGTCTGCAAGGATGGAACCTCGCCAGCATCTCTGATGAGTATAGACGATTTTCAGGCGCGCGGGGTGGTCGAGTGTTGATTGAATTGCACATCGAGGCCTTTGATGCCAAGAGCGTTCACGTAGACCTCGACAATGTGCCCAAATGGTTCAACAGGGAGGGCTTCATGGGCACAATAAAGCAATGTGGGGAAGACGACGATCACGAGCAATCGAAAGTCCAAGCTATTTATTGAACAATGTTAGATGTATATATGTAATACTAATGAAACTGAGACCTTTTGTAATTAACTGGTATTGACGCATGCCGAATAAATAAGGTGTTATCTAGTGTGTATACTAAAAGATACTGCTGGCAGCTGTACTGTGTCAAACGTCACAGTAGCATGCACGCCCAGGCCCGCCAGCACGCCCCGTATTATACCTGTCGGGAAATATAAGAACGGCGAAGCCAGCGTCACACTGTTTTGGCTTGACGATGTGGACATGCGCTGACAATACCGAAAGCCATTGTCAATCAGGACATATGTCCCCCGATGATTCGTTTTCAAATTATCAATCTGCTTCTTGTACAGAATCATCCACAGCTCCTTGCAAATGAACTTCATAATATCCAACTGATCGGAAAACCGCGCCCGTTCTCTAGTGAAAATTTCTGATATACCCTTTCCGACTCGATACCCGTACCCCTCCACGCGATAATGCAAATCCTCGAGAACCATCTTCTCATCTACTTCGCCCTTCTCCCTTGCCTCAGCATACATCTCCTCGACCACGGATTGCGCCAATGGAACCGTCTCAATTAGCAGCAGATCAACTGCAGACGAGTTGACCAGCCTTTGCGCTGATGAATATGCTCCGCCCTCCGCTCCACTCATCATCGTCACTTGGTCCATGGCTATATGTGCTTGTCCCATATCCCTCACTTTCACCAAGAAACCACATACCAAATGCGCGTCCGCGCATCGGGTCGTTTCTAGGGAAACCACCACGGCATGCTAATACCTGGTATAATTTCGTCAAATAAAATGATTTGGAATGACAATGAGTTCAAAGTGTTGTCTACTGCCTCAAGTTCCTCTTTATTGAACATGCTCCAAGATAATTGATGGGGCAGGCGTCTAATTCAATTGATCGTTAGACCTGAAACCACTATACTTCTCCTTTATCCCCCCTTGGCAACATTGTCGCATTTCATGGCTATCATTTTCAACCAACGGCCATCCAACCATTAGAATCCTACTTGACTGCCACAAACATGGACAGTTTCCAGTTTGGGCTGGAATAATACATGTCCCATTTCAGGTTGGGACCGACCGGCTCTCCCTATATATATATATATGTATGTCTCCATAGCCGGTTACTATTGGTTCCGACAGAAGTAGCATGAGCAGTGACGCCACGGACTCATCTGATGACGACAGACAAATTCCTCGGGACTTGTTCTATGAACGACCAGATCTAATCAGTGATCTGCCTCGTGTTGGCCTTATTGCCGCCGGATTGGGGTCTGTCTTTACAGGTGCGATCGTCGCTATAGTTTTCTCGGCCACAAAATTTGTCAAATTACCAATCTACGTGCTTTGCTTGACCGTGTTCCATTTCCTGGAATTCTACATTACGGCAAAGTATAACCCGATCCGGGCGTCGGCTGATAGCTTCCTCCTGAATAATGGCGTGGCGTACAATGTGGCGCACGTTGTGGCGTTTTTGGAAGCTATTATCGAATACAATTATGGTTTCCAGCCGCCGACATGTTCACGCGTCGTGGCCGGGATTGGGCTTGCACTTGTCATCATGGGCCAGATGGTGAGGTCGTTGGCCATGGTTCATGCTGCGTCCAACTTCTCTCATACTATTGTCCGAAAGAAGCAGGATGGCCACATCCTGGTGACAACTGGCGTTTATTCACTTTCACGCCACCCGTCTTACTTTGGATTTTTCTACTGGGCCTTAGGACTACAACTGTTTATGCTTAATCCAGTTTCATTTTTCGGCTTTGCAATTGTCCTTTGGCGCTTTTTCAATGATCGCATCATCGACGAAGAAACGCATTTGGTTGCCTTCTTTGGTGACAGATATATCAGCTATAAACGTTCGACGCCAACTAGAATTCCGTACATTCCGTAGTTTGTAATATTACAAGAAATTACCCAACGAAAGATCCAGTACAGCTAAACACCAATTTTTTTTTTTTTTTTTTTTTTTTTTTGAATGCAGAAGCTATGTCGCTGTTCTTTCTTTTGAGTGTCGAATTACAGGGATAGTTATATACAGTGCGCAAAATTATCGCTTTGCCGGTGGTGATTCGTCGTCGTCACTGAGAGTGAGGTCAATAACTTCGGATGCTACGCGTTTGTTTGGGTTGTCGGGAATTCGAGATGGTCGGGAAGGTATTGGTGGTTGAGGTCGCGGGGAAGGTTGCGTGTCGGTGACAAGCTGGCCGAAATGCTGCTGTCGATCCGGGCCATTTTCAATTTCATTCCTCATGTTGCCAGGAGACTTTGGTGATGGCATTGCAGTCGTTGGAAGGGTGTGATTATTACTTGGATGGGAGAGTGTTCGCTCATTAGTAGCTCCGTTGATGACTGCAGCAGTCGTCGTGGGACTTTGGCTTTGAGCTGGGGTTGATGTCATGGGCTGTTGTCGTGAGGACTCATCCGAGGTTGATAATCCATTTAATAGAGAAGAACGTCCAAAGCTGAAAGCGTTAGGTGCGACAACTGCCGAGGACCCTCCGTTGACATACTGAAACAAAGAGCTGTTATTACGTCCACTGGATTCAGAATTGCTCCGATTAGACGATGACGGTGGGGGAGGGTTCAGCAGAGACGAAGCTCGACTGTCGAACAGCCCTGCTAATGAACGTACGTTACCCTGAGTAGTACTGGTAATATTGAATGGCAGGGATGATGTTCGCCCGCTCTTGTTGCCTCCAGGTGTAGGTAATGGCCTACTTCCCGTACCAGCCGTTTGGTATTGGTTGGATGACTGTTGTTCAGGTTGGACACCATTTAGTAGAGATGATCGCTCAAATGTCGCTTTATACCAGTTGTGGTGGCCGTTAGATTGCTGGTGGCCATCATAACTATTCCTATTGCCCAGAGGGCCAGGGACAGGGCCATGGTGGGGAGAGACAGTAGCGACAATTGAATTAGCGCGAGGGGCACTTGGAGTAACTAATGCTTCGGAGGGTGGTGGTACTGTCGGAGTTGTGCTAAAGTTAGTATCATTATTATTCTCTCTGGCCGAACTATTACTGGTCAAAATGTCGTTGTCATTAATATTGTCATTCTGATTTGAACTTGCGTCCAAATAGCCGTTTACCGCATTTCTATTACCCGTGTGATCATTATTTTGCGCATGATTATCGTTATCATTAGAATTTGCAACAGCGCTGTCGCCACCACCCCCCGCGTCGTCGTCATCGTCGTCAGATAATTCAACCACAATCGGCTCTGAAGTACGACTTGGTACAGCTGTTTGCGCCCGTTCAGATTGTTTGGAGCCTTGGCTCATGCGAAGTGCACGTTTGGCAAGTTCTTCGTCAGAATCACTGTCGCTATCACTATCATCATCATTTAGTTTCGGTACAACCCATGTGCCATCAGGATGAATTTCCACCTCGTCGGCGTTGCGTGGAACCTGTGTCAATATATCCTGAAAATATTCATCCACAACCAAATCAGAAAAATTAATCTCCCGATTACAAATTGTGCATTTCCACGTAGGTCCTTGCATTTGTAATTGAAGATAGGCTTTAGCATCAATCGGGTCAATATGCCCACAGCGGGACGACCTAATGGGAGTTTCAATGCGTTCAAACGTTACTGGGTCTCTCAAACTATGAAATGTGGTAGTTGCCACCAAATCATCGTCATCATTGTCCTGTTGAATCCTCCTTATTGTATCCTCCTTTTTCAACGATGGACGCTTCTTGATCTCTGCAACGAGAGTCTCCAGTTCTATTGGCTGAACAAGATAAGTACTAATGACATAGTCTTCCTTTGGAAATCCCACTGCCAAGTCTATTGTGTGACGGACCTTTCCTGACTTATTATATGCTTCAATGACATTATCAGTGACATCTATGGGCAATGCTGAACCAGGGACGCCCTTAATGCCGCGAAGATTAGCCACAATGGGCTTATTATTGACCCGAATTTCAACGTGGCTTGTGGGAAACTGTAGCAATGATTCTTGCTTTCCTGTATTAGAATCATAAATTGTAGACATGATGTAAATGTTATAGCCCTTGTTCAAGACGGGCCGTAATTCTTCATTCCCCAAAACAAAATTCCGCCCGATAGTTCTTCGTTCTGCAGTCGCCCTTTCAAACAATGCTGGTTCATGCAACTTCTTTAAGACCTTATAGAATGGACTGGGTTTGAATCTAATGTTCAAATCAGCCACTAACTTTCCTAGCTGTTGGGTAGGTGGGCGAAAGCCAGCGTGGTAGGGCGGATATGACCTGGGAAGCGGTTGGGGTGGGTTGTTTATGGAGTTAACTTGATTTGTGTATGTTGGCACATGAGGTATAGGTGGCAATGCGTTCCTAGAACGTGCTCTGTGAACAGCGGCGCCCCCATTCCCGTTTTCTCGACTTTGACCTAATATTGTCTGGTGAGCAGACACTATCCTTTGGCTGTTCCTTTCCTGCAACGCGGTAGTGAGAAATTGCTTCATTCGATCGATTAACTCCTGCTTCCTCCCTGTGGTCGAGAGAGAAAATGCTCGTAACACATTTTTAATTTCTGGCACACGAAGCTTTTCAAGCTCCCTGACAGCAGTGTTGTAATGTCCGTTCTCGTTGGACATGATACATCGCGCACCTCAGTTTTTTTTTTTTTTTTTTTTTTTTGTTTTGTTTGTCCGTTAAGGTAAATGCTGTTCAGGTTTATATAATCCTGGTTGACACCAGCTTTGTTGGACCTTCAGAGCTGGTAGTTTAACTCCGTCGATAGTGCTGTTAGGCTCCTAGGTTGTGTTTTTCGTCTGAATACTTTTCTCCCAACGATATTCACATTTTTCATATAATGGGTGGACTGATTGAACACCTAGCACCGTTCGCTAATACATCATCTGAGTATTTATTTTATATGTATAAGATATGGTAGAGCATGAGATTGTGATTTCGTAGTAGACTACAATGATGCAAATTAAATTTACCGAGACCTAGTACAAATAAGTCACGTTACTATTCAGTATGGCCACTTTTTATTTTTTTACTAGTAGTATTACTAGTTCAGCTGGCAACAGGAAAAGGCACTCCAGGACTATTATATCTCTTCAGAACTCACAATCATACCCATAAATGGGGAGGATGCGTGATAAACTCGACCGACTTAGGAACCTGGAGAAATGGCCTTTCCACCAGATACGATTTCTTGCAGGTCGAATCGATTGAGCGAAGCTTCATTTTTGAGCTTCCAAGTGCTAATTGATCCGGACTGAGTGTCAAACTCAAAAAAACGACAACGGCGGACATAACCCCCATAACCCCCATAGCCGCCCTCGCCGACACCACCGCCGTGACAAAGCCAGATTGAGGGATTTTCTTCACCCTCGTCATACATGCAAAAATCATTGACATGGTCGTGACCTACACTGATCGCAGTAACCCCGAGGTTAGCCAGTTTATTGCGACCACCGCTGTTCTCTCGTGGTGCAGTACTTCCCTCTTTATAACTTCCAATATACGTCTTCTTACCTGTAGCATATTCGGTTAATGGAATATGGAAGAAAGCCATCGAAAGATGGATATGGGAGAATTCTTTCTGTAAAGGAAGGAGCTTGTCATTGTATTCACGTTGCAAGTAGTCCAGCTGATTGTCTTTGATCCAATCATATGCCCGTTGCTTTGGCAAATGCTTATGAGAATCCAAAAAGTAAAACGTTAATGCAGGATTTTCACTGCGCGGGCCTAGCACTTGTACGGCATAGTTTCCCACACCATCAATTTCATCCGGCCCAGGCTGACTAACAGAATAAGGCAAACCCGTTACCAAATTCATCAATTCGCTTTTAGTTAAGGGCCCTTCATCATCATGATTTCCGAAGACCATTGCGTATGGCAGTTTCCGGCGAATAAATGGTGCCACTGCCTTGTACATAGCGGTCTGAGGATCTGGAGCTTCACTACCGAAAATCTGGTCTCCAGTCAAGACAATGAAGTCAGGCTTTTCCTCGTCCAAAAGACGTTCCACGAAAGCGAGCGTGCGTGGGTCAGCCTCGCATTTTTCGCCACCTTTCGGCTCAGGAACTGGATCCATGCATTTACCGACCCCCGTCGAGAAATGCAAATCTGCCACTTGCATGACCTTATACCTACCAGCTTTATCTACCCGCAACTTCGCGTGCTCTGGCTCGATTTTCGGTCCAACTCTTAAACTGATTCTCGGACTAAGTTCCACACTGGGATCTATAGAGCCCTCCTTCAAGGTCCATCCAGGTCTTGGATCGACTGCATCACGACCATATAGCAAGTCTACAGCTGTCACACTTGATCTGGGGTGATATTTACCCATCTTAACCCAAAGGCTTGGGAACCCGTTCCCCTTTTTATGCCAACCATTTTCTTCTGCCTTTTCGAGAGTCACTTCACTAGCGCTAATCCCTTTTTGTTTCACAATGCTATTAGTTATATATTCTGGTATCTCATCAGACACTCGTGTTGCAAGCGCAGCATCCAATACCACTGAACTATCGTCCTTCAGCTCCTCTTCAGCAACTCGCTTGGAAAATAAATACCCCTTCGACCAATATTTGTTCAAGTACAAATCCTTCGGCACCCTATACCAACCATCTTTTTCTTCACTTTGGCATCCAGTTATAGTATAACATTTAACAACATTGAGATCTACAACGACTGATCCAGGTTTGTGCAAAGGAAGCCGTGTCTGCACAGTTGTAGGAAGAAAGTTCAAGTAAAAATTAGTTCCTAGGACAACAAAGACAAACACAAAGCACAACAATAGAACCTTCAATATCTGCCGAAGCCACCGTTTCGACAATTGCACCCCTACCATCCTTGTTGGGAAGAGCCGTTCGACAGACCTCGACTGTCCGATATGGCCAACGTGCATGCATGCAAATGGGTACAGTAGTGTAAGAAATACTTTTCGCCGTATCGTGTGTTTGGCACAAAGCATTAGAAGGAAATAGCAGGATAATGGGTCATTAAAAAATATATATATATATATATTAGTATTAGAAAACATCAGGGAGTCTTTCGATAACATACGAGTGACCACCAACACTCATGAGAGGAATACCTGGGACCTTACGGATGCGTCTTTTCAGGTCAGCATCATTTGTGGCCACAATATAGCATTTGTGTTGCATGACCCGGCTAACGAGACAATCATCTGCATATGTACCCTTGTGCGTACAGGTTAACCGTTGGATTCTTGGGTCTCTGGCCATGCGCAGTGCAATTCGATATTTGGGGCCCAACTTTTCCAATTCTGCCATCACACAATCAGTGACTATTGGAATGCACCGCGCATATAGAGTATCCA
This sequence comes from Blastobotrys persicus, assembly GCA_030585065.1. Lineage (NCBI taxonomy): Eukaryota > Fungi > Ascomycota > Dipodascomycetes > Dipodascales > Trichomonascaceae > Blastobotrys > Blastobotrys persicus. The sequence continues at coordinate 18,689 of JAJMBO010000064.1, forward strand.
TCATTCCCCGCACTAGGTCGATTTTCTTTTGAATGCTAAAGTTGATAAAATTTGTATCGATCAGCACCTGATATGGCGGCTTGATCGCTTCGTTATATTGAAAGAATAATGCAGATGACACTTGTGGACTACCCAATTCGTTAGCATTCACTAGTGGAAATCAATATCTCAGTCTTACATTTCTTTTACCAGCTCCTCATCCTTCTCTGGTTTCTTTTTTGCCTTCTCCTCATTCTGTTTCCTGATTCTTGTCAGCATTTCGTAATACAGTAAAACGTAGCTCTTTACTCACAGCCGTTGGTCCTTCGCACTTATCATGCGCTTTACCTGTGCGAACTTTCTCGTCTTCTTCGCCTTGCCCATGGAGTTTTACTATTCCAACGTATAGATAAGAAGTATTTCATCTTTTTGGGAAGTAGCCGGCACGGAAAAAATTTCTCCGAGCCGCACAATATGAGGCTTGGCGATATAACAGCCGACTCTGCGAGACCCCTTTTTTTCTTCGACAGTTGAACAATTACGTTGTCCTTTTTGTTATAACTACAGTAAAGTTTAACCTGATATGTTTATCAAAATGAACATAGGTTTCAGCATCATTTATACAATTAACCTCCTGAGAAAGCTACCGAAAGGCCGCCTCTGAAGGCCCCGGCAGGGAGTAGGGGTGAGGGTTCCTTCCGAAGGTCGGAGAGCCGATGCCGGTTATGAACTAATACGGGGTGGCTGCTAACATCACATCAAGACAAGAACGATCGACGACATGTCATTGACAAGTGTAAGTTAGTTCGCCTCTTTCAGAAGATGGATTAGTATGCTGATGACAGTTTTCTTAGTGGAGGCAATTCAACTTCTTTGACTTGACACCTGTGAAGGACCCCTATTCGAATCAGGAGGGACAACAGCTGTATTCCGATCCTACACTGACAGCAATTTGTCCGGGGCATGAGTCGGTTTTTTTTGCAGTAGAGAATGGGGTTGTGAAGGAGTTTAGTAGGGATATTGAGTTGAAGAGGGAGTTTGTGGTTGCTGAGCCCGGATGGACAATCACAAAGTTGAAGTACTTAGAAGGAACTAGTCTTCTGCTGACCCTGGCAGAACAACAGGGCCAGCCATTGACACTGCATTTGTGGGATCTAGAGAAAAAGAAACATGATAACTCTCCTCATTGTCATACAACAGTTCACGTTACCAATGGGTCAAATACGTTTCCGATGTCCGCGTTTGCGATTTCGAACGATTATTCGATTCTAGGGTTTGGATATGCGGATGGTACTGTAATCGTAGTTCGGGGAGATATATTACGAGATAGGGGATCGCGACAGAGGGTGGTTTATAACAGTTCGAGCCCGATCACTGGGTTGGAGTTCCACGAAACTGCTGAGGACAAGTCGATTACAATGTTTGTGACCTCAGTTAGCCAAGTATTTACCGTACCTACTAATGGGAAGAACCCCGGCAAAGCGGAGATTGTGCTGGAAAAAAATAGAGGTTCAGCAGTTGGATGTGCTTCCAAGACATGGAACTCAAATTACGGTGATTTATTAGTGGTTGCAAGAGAGGATGGAGTGACCTATTATTCAAATAAACTACGCCAGTCCTCTTTTGTGTTTGATGTTCCGAAAAAGCTGATTTCAGTTTATAAGCATTATTTGGTTATTGTCACAGCGGCAAGCGCATCAACTTCTGATAGTCAGACTGCAATTAGCTCACTAGTTGATTCTTCGACTACCCGAATCTTGATTATCGATGCACTGAACAAGTATATTGCATTCAACGGGCAGATTTCTAATGGTGTGAAAGATCTATTTTGTATGTGGGATCGAATAAATATGATCGGTTCGGATGGTGTTTTGTACTTTCTAACGGAAAAGGATCTTAATACGAGGCTGGATATCCTTAAGCAACGAAATCTCTTTTCAGTCGCAATTCAATTAGCCGAAAGTCTGGATTGTGGAAAGAAGTTGATTGGTGAGCTTGAAAATCAATACGCGGAATATTTGTATAACGAAGGTGATGTGAACGAGGCATTAAATCATTTTATAGAAGGTATTGGGTACGGGCAGACGAGCCAGGTAATTCTACTCTACCGTGATTCTCAGTATATCGAGAACTTAACCCGCTATCTTGAGGAACTACATAAGCAATCGCTGGCTACCAAGGGACACACTACATTACTAATGAATAGCTATGCCAAGTTGAAGGACGATGAAAAGTTGAAACAGTTCATTGTTGACGGGTCGGATAATAAGAAGTTTGATTTTGAAACTGCAATTAAGATTTGTCGCCAGGCGGGATACTACTCGCTTGCTACATATTTGGCAGAGACTACTGGGGATTGTGACCTAGCTGTTCAGATAAAATTGCGCGATTTGGAAGATTATAAGGGGTGTTTAACCTATGTTCAAAGTCTTAGTGTCAAAGATACTTTGCGAATACTAATTCAGTATTCCAGAAGTCTTTTAGACCACTATCCTATGGAAACTACTGGCTTATTGATCAAACTCTTTACTGGAAAGTATGTACCCAAACCAACCGAGTCTACCATAAAAGATGTCGATGAGGTTCGATCTGAAACAGATCACACAATTGCAGCGCCAGTTGTTCAAAGTTACAGAGCGTTTCTGAACTACATGTCATCTGGAATTGGTACCGGTCTCGTTAATGGCTTTAGTACCTCAAGCGCAACCACGACAGGACAAACTAATGGTAACACAGAAATGAGCATACACCAAACGGACCAAAATGCCCTCAGCAGATCCAACACTCCAGAACCCACTTATCAACCACCTCGACCGCGTCTTATTTTTTCCGCGTTTCTTGAGCATCCAACTGAATTTGTTGTGTTTCTTGAAGCTTGCCTAGAAAGCTATGATGAATTCGAAGGGAACGACAAAGACAAGGTCGATTTATTAAGCACTCTGTTTGAAATGTATCTTAACCTCGCCAATCGCTGCGAGGATGAGCAAGAGCGAAAGCAATGGCAACAAAAAGCAAAAGACCTTGGAGTGAACCTCGAAGATAAGGTTGACCAGAACTCCATGCTCCTTGTCTCCTATTTAGCATCTTATCATGACGGAGAATTGTTAGCTCGGAACCAAGAAGGCTTTCAAATTGACCTTTTCAGAGCTTGTGTGGCCAAAAGAGATGTCAAAGGAGCTATAGACATAGTACACAAATATGGTGACCAAGAGAAAGAACTCTACCCGTTGGCATTATCTTTTTTCACATCGTCCGAGTCAATATTAGAAGAAGTTGGTGACGAGTTTGATTTTGTACTAGGGCGAATCCGAAAGGATCGGCTAATGGCGCCATTACAAGTGGTTCAAGCACTTAGTGTGAACTCAGTAGCCACTGTTGGCCATGTCCGGGATTATCTATTAGAGCTCATCACATCTGAGCATAACGAGATTGAGAAGAACAACAAGCTAACAGAATCCTATCGCAATGAGATTAAATCCAAACAAGATGAAATGGACAAACTACGGAATGACCCTCAAGTTGTGCAGTACACACTGTGTACATCTTGTAACAAACCATTGGATCTCCCTGCAGTACACTTTGCTTGTAAACACTCATATCACAAGCGTTGTATTGAAGTAGTCGACTCTCTACCAGAGGAGAATAGGTCCGCGGGTTCGGGGATCTCCGGATTCAGTGTTACAGAGGGTCCTAAATGTCCAAAGTGTGTGCAAAGCGTTGAAGACATTCAAGCAGTGCGACGCGCTCAAGAGGATTTAGCAGAAAGAAACGATTTATTTATTTCCACCCTCAAAGAAAGTGACAACAAATTCAAGGTTATTACCGATTTCTTTGGACGCGGGGCCCTAACTTCTGCATATATGTAAAGTAGATTATACAAATTGAAGTTATCCTGGTAATCTCAACTCAGATAGAACTATCAAGTCTATCACGAAATAGAGAACCCGATTAAAGGGTATTTTACATAGCCAATAATTTGTAATTCCTTAGGCAATGTTTCGAATTGAGCGTGTTCTTGGTAAAATCAAGCATAGATTTGCGGTATAGTTTATAGAACCCTATATTATGTATATAGGCAATTACATTCTATGTACAGGCGTTAGACCCAAGATAGTCATACCATTGAAAAGGATATGTCTTGCGCTGCTGTAAAGAGCAAGCCTAGCGGCAGCGAGTTCTTGATCTTGGCCAGCGACCCACAGCACATCGTAACAGGAGGAGACAGCATGTGTAAGCTTGAATAAATATGTGACCACAGTGGAAGGTTCAAGATTCTTATGAGCCATCAACAGAGTGTCTGGATATTGAGAGATGATACGAACAAGAGACTCGGCCTTAGGCTCGGTCAAGAGAGTGAAATCGGCTTCAGCAAGTTTGTCGAGATCAATCTTGTCGGCTGCGTTTCGCTCAATGGAGCAGAGACGAGAGTGGGCATACTGCAAGTAAGGTCCGGTATCACCTTCAAACGAAAGCATACGGTCCCAATTAAAGGTATAGTTATTGATACGCTTAGACTGCATATCTTGAATCATAACGGCAGACATACCAACCTTGTCAGCAATCTCATCAGGATTTTGAACTTGAGCATACTTGGCTTCATTCTTCTTCATGACACCATGCATGGATTCCTTGGTTTGGTTGAGAATGTCATCCAAGAAGACAACGGTACCCTTACGAGTACTCATACCCTGAACCATACCAAAGCTGACATGTTGAAGATTCTTAGCCCATTCAAAACCCATGAGCTCTAGAATTTTGAAGAACTGAGCAGTGTGTAGGTCCTGTTGACTGGCAATCACATAGATCATCTTATCAAACTTGTATTTTTCATAACGGTCCATAGCTTCACCGACATCACGAGTGAGATACAAGGAAGTACCGTCCTTCTTTTGAACAATTGCCTTTCCAAGTTTTTTGTTGTATGGCCTCAAATCGATAAGCTTAGCACCATCATCATCGGTGACCAAACCTTTTTCCTCAAACAACTGAGTAGCCTTCTTCATGGTTTCCTTGCTAACGAGAGACTCTCCCTTATAGGCATCATACTGAATATTCAATCGACCATAAGTCTCCTTATACTTCTCAATACTGAAGTTTCTGAACTTTTCCCATAGTTTGAGGGCTTCCTGATCTCCGTCCTCCATACGCTTAAAATATTGTCTAGCTTCTTCGTCAAGTTTACTAGTGCCGTCCTCGGATTGCTCCTTTTCTTGTTCAATATCCTTATTAATGGCAACATAGACTTCGAACAAATGGTTGATTGGATCCTTTTCAAGCTTATCTTCATTGCCATGACGCTGGAAACCAATTGCCAGGATACCGAATTGTTTACCCCAGTCACCAAGGTAGTTCAAACTCACGACTTCATAGCCGAGCTTCTTATGAAGATGGGACAAATAACCACCAATGATTGTAGATCGCAAATGTCCGGCATGGAAGGGCTTGGCAATGTTTGGAGAGCTGTACTCAATAACCACTTTCTTACCGTTACCAACAGTTGAAGAGCCGAATTCTTCCTTCTTTGTCAACACATCCTTAAGGACGTACTTGAACAGGAGTTTAGGAGAGAAGTAAAATTGGATGAATGGCCCCTTGGACACCACCTCCTTAATGTACTCTCCTTTCGGGAACTTTTCCGCCCACTCAGCAGCAAGCTCTTGTGGGTTGGCATCCTTGATACGGAGTCGAGGAATTGGAATCAACAAATCACCACGCTCCGGAGTATTAGTCCATTCGAGAGCTGGGAAAATGATGGCTTGGTCTACGCCAGAAAGTTTGGACAGCTCTTGAGAGATGTAAGATCGAAACAAATCCACGGGGTTTTGCAAGGGATTCGACCCAGCAAACGGACGCACTGTGTCTTCGAGCCCGAGCTGGGATAATTTGTTAGCTAACTGTTCGCTTTCAGCCATCGTTAATGGAGTCTGGGGAATTTTATGACACGGAATGAAATGACTCTGAGATCTGAAAATTTTCTGTTGAACCGGCCTGACTAAGGATTTTCGAATATTCCAAGTTGTCCGGGTAAATGCCTTTAGCATATAAAATCTTTTAGAGTCACAGCAGTTCTTTCAAGCCCTGGAGGAGTGACAAAAAAAAAAAAAAAAAAAAAAAAAAAAAAAAAAAAAAAAAAAAAAAAAAATCGGTGCGCGGCGCGTACGTAGTCACCCAGGGCCGAGGGTCTGAGGGTGCCTTAATAATGGAGCATCCGTGGAGGAGCAATCAGAAGGACGCAATGGTTACAGGAAGAACAGTGGAGTTTATAGAACTGCGCCTGTATTTTGCTTGTTCAATGAGCTGGTTTCAAGAGGAGCGTACTTCGTCTGTCTTGGTTGATTGTCCATTGTCAGACATGTACATAGAGTTGGAAGAAAGACTCGGGTTCTGGTCACCAGTCTTGTAGAGGTTAAGCTCGAATAGCGTAGCGAGACAAGTTGAATGGATGTCTTCGTAGTTCTAAGCTACCGATTAGATCAATGGGTTAAAGGGGATTTTGTTAATTTCGTAAACCCGCGCAAATCCGCGTGTTAGGACACGGAGCGAGTTCGAGCTATATTATATTGACAGAGTTTTAGGTGCTGGTTGGATCAAAGGATACTAGCCTGAGATGATGAGCACCGGGTGGATGAGCGATTGGATTAGTTTTGTGGGAGAGCAGAGTCTACAGTATCAGGAACGGTTCCCATGGGTTTCTAAATATGCCCTACTTAATGTTTACAACTTTCTGAAATGGATTGCACACAACCTGGATGGCTTGTCGCAGATTGAAAGGCTATGCCTGGGACACAAAGTAGCGAATCGAACGTGGGAGAGAGTGATACTGGATATGTATGTGCAGCTTGCCTTGTCAAAGACGCTCAGGGGTCCCTTAGATGAGATGGTGGAGGATCCTACTGAGGATGTACTGAAAGCTATCATGTCTATCAAGAAGGTCTCTGAAGATAAAAACACCGTTCGTATTCTCAGGTTGGCGATTGTCCTGTACAGAGCTATGGGGTTCAGACAAGTTGTTGGAGCCTCTAGTAAGGAAGTGCAATGGACTTGTGACGGGCACGAGTGTGTAGAGATTTATAATGCAATTTTCCCGAAAGATGGAGAGTTGCAACCAGAACGGAACTCTAAAGGGAGAGCCGACATTAATTGGGTGGCTCTTGGATTCCAGGGCAATGATCCTTCTACAGATTTTCGAAATACGGGCAAGTTTGGATTGGATTGCTATCACTGGTTCTGTATCAACGATACAGTGATAGCTCGGCAGCTGGTCGTTCAGTCTGGGTCGTATAACTGTGACCCCCGGAAGCCATGGTATCCGCTCGCTCTGGTATCGATCCACATGAGCAATTATTTATTCGAAGACATTGTCGAAGGAAGATCATTTCGACGTGTAAAAGGTCTTATATTATCAACTCTATCTGATAGTCAAGACAGCCTGGCCAAATATCTACTTGGTGGTCTAACTGATGAGCAAATGGCTGACTTGGTTGTGCTGGGTGCGAATAAGCAACTCTACGGTGTTCACAGTACGTTTCTTCAAGAGTTTCATCGTCACTGGCAAAGAGAAGTGGCAAATGGGGACTTCAAAACCGTTCTTGACTGTGAGAGTTGTCTGGCTAGATACAGGCTTAGCACAAAGTAAGTCATTGGCGTTTTGGGAGCATACATAGACGTCAGGCCTATTTCTTTCTTTTTTTTTTTTTTTTTTTTTTTTTTTGAAGTGTCGTTACCGCTTTCTATGCTGGGCTGTACCCTGTTTAAATTACAGCTATTTCGCGTCGTGAACTTGATGACTTTAACAAAAATTCTCAATGCCTGAATGCACCGCGATAAAAGGCCAGTTACGTTAAACCAATTCGCCTTGCCGATTAATGAGCTTAGTGATTAGCTCACCGGCCTAAAATCTCCGACACGCGCAATCGTCGAGAGACCGAGGAACTAGCTACTGAAATGGAGCTAGGCCTAAGGTATCGTAAGAATATGTAAACATAGCTCAATACCTTTTAATAGCCAATCAGGTTTCGAGCACTATATCCGGAAATTGCTCTGTTGGCTATTTCTAAGCTATAAAAAAAATGCTAAGCCTTGCATACACAGGCGATCAATGGATCTACATAACATAAGAAAATGAAATCTAACTCAACATCCCTGACCTTACCAATGTCCTATTTACGACTTTTCGCTGACTGTTTTCGAATCCCAAAACCTAGCCAGCCGGTCGTGTTTCACACATGGTTCCGAAGCTTACGACGTGGACTAAACTATCTACTGATGCAACTTGTTTCAGTATAATGCATCAAATGGCTCGGCCAAACAGGAACAAGGGGAAGACAATCAAATATCAAATATGTTGCCTGCAGTTGCTGTGCGACTACTGGCAACAGCGTCAAATGCAGTCTCTAACGCAGCGGCATTGTTATTTTTGGGTTCAAATATATACAGATCCTGTCAAGATGTAGACAAGCGTTCATTTCTCATGCCACGTTTCTTCGCCTTCGCGGCACGGAAAAACTCGGCATCTACCTGCAGGTCGTTTGGCCCGACAGGTTTCTCCGATGCAAAGTTTTTCCGACACCGACGGTTTTTGTTGGGTCCCGCATGTCCCGAGCGGTCGATTTGAACGAAAACTCCACGACCGGTGGAAAACTAAAATGGACGAAATACTTTCCCCTAGCCTTAGACTGTTGGAGTAGTAATATTCAGAGCATTCAGGCAATGTTTGCGGCCACTTGTGCCTACATGGAAAATTAGTAATATAAAAAGAGTTACAAAAAAAAAGTAAACACGCCGAGGGAAAGGAGAAAAAGAAAAAAGGCCTGATCGATGAAAAAGAAAACTTGTCTGAACGCATGCTTTAGGTATTTAAGTATAAAAGTTTTTCCATTCCTCCAAGATCCCCCAGACCGTTTTGCTGTTTACGTGGCCGAAGTCTGTATACTTGCTTAAATACCCCACAACCCCATTTATAAGCAACAACTATGGACAGAAGAGGGTCTTATCAGCACGACTCATCAGCCACGTCGTCCATTAAAGAACAGGATGATCTCACGCCGCCCCTTAGACCAATTGATGACCCAGAGTTGAAGGCCAGAGCGGCCCAATCCACTAATAAGGCCACTGATTATGTTTTGGTCTCCACCCTTTGCTTCTTCCTTGCCATGGGTGGGTTTGCATTTGGATACGATACTGGATCTATTTCTGGGTATATTAATATGCCAAACTTCCTGGAACATTTTGGTCAAGTGAACGATAATAATGAGTACTATTTCTCAAAGGTGCGATCCGGGTTGATCGTTTCTATGTTCTCCATCGGCGCTGTTATTGGATGCTTAACTTCAGGTAAGGTTGCCGACAATTACGGTCGTAAGGTTGCTATCATGACTTGTGCCATCATCTATATAATCGGTAACTTGATCCAGATCTGCTCGTTTGATGCCTGGTACCAAATTATGATTGGTAGAATTGTCGGCGGTGTTGGAATTGGAGGTTTTTCCGTTTGTGTGCCAATGTTTCAATCGGAAACTGCCCCTAAGGACATTCGAGGTACATTAGTGTCCTCTTTCCAACTCTTTGTAACCCTTGGTATTTTCATTGGCTACTGTGTGTGCTATGGTACAAATGAACGAACAGATACCGGTGCCTGGAGAATCCCGCTTGGTCTGACCTTTCTCTGGGCATTGATTTTACTCGTCGGTGTTGCATTTATGCCAGAATCCCCTAGATACCTTCTTTCTAAGGACAGAGTCGATGAAGCATTGCGGTCAATGTGTTATGTAAATAAGCGAGAGCCTGACGATCCAATGATCAAGTTGAGCATGGATGAGATTGTTGCTGCAATCGAACATGAGCGAGATGTGGGCACTGCTGGATGGGGACAAGTGTTTGTTGGCAGCCCTCGAATTGGATATAGAACTTTGGTTGGTTTCATGATCCAAGTTCTTCAGCAGTTGTGTGGTGCTAATTACTTTTTCTACTACGGAACTAGTATTTTCAAAGCTATTGGTATGGAGAATTCGTTTGCAACCTCAATGATTTTTGGTGCCGTCAACTTTGTCTCTACATTTGTTTCCTTCTACACAGTTGAGACGTTTGGACGACGAAGCTGTTTGTTCTGGGGCGCTATTGCCATGTTTGTGTTCTTTGTCATTTATGCATCCCTTGGTACTGCCAGCTTATATCCAAATGGACAGAACCAGCCATCTGACCCACAAGTCGGAAAGGGTATGATTGCTGTTACTTGCTTCTTTATCTTCAGCTTTGCAGTTTCTTGGGCACCTATTGCATTTGTCTACTGTTCCGAAATCTATCCGTTGAGAGTGAAGTCTAAGTGTATTGGTTTGGCAACAACTGGCAACTGGTTGTTCAACTTTTTGATTTCGTTATTCACACCGTTTATTACAGGTGCTATTTCATTCAAATATGGTTATGTTTTCAGTGGATGCCTTATCTTTGCTGCGTTTTTCGTCTTTTTCTGTGTTCATGAAACCAAGGGTTTAACGTTGGAGCAAATCGACCAAATGTATGCCTCTAAAGTTTTGCCTTGGAAGTCAGTCCAGTACGGTAAGGACATTTCCAACGATGTTCAGCCTAGCGCTGCCGGATACGAGCCGAAAGCGGACGCTGAGCATGGTACTAACTCTAAGACCAACTAATTATGTCCACTCTAAGATATGTTGTACATAGATATATATGTATTGGGATCTAATTCGTTTTGCAGAAATAATATATTCCTTAATTATTATAGCCTGTACAAAATTGTAGCACATCTTTTGTCCACGAACACCATGGCGGAAAGATTGTACCAAAAGTTTGAGGATGCAACGACAAACTCGCTCCGCAAAACATAGTAGCTACATTACAGAGATTAATGGAAAGAATAGCTCTCTACCAAGGTTCGGCATTGTACACAATGGCTTCTACCTTACTTCTATCGAGTTCTGGATATCTTTCAAGGAGTGCCCGCTGAAATCCATATTCGCAGCGGGATAGTCAACTCATACGGCAATTGCAGTGGTTATATTCAAAGGCTGAACATTCCCGATCGGTGTAATCACTGCGAATGCGGTGAATTAGAAGACTTACCACTCATTCTGGCTGGCCGTACGCAATATGATACTGAAAGATTGCGGGGAAGGTGAGTAATAATCAATTGCTTCTGAGTATGTATAATATAATATTTATAAAAAAGGGCCTGTATTAAGCAGGAGAGTCCATACAGTTTGTTCTTGGCCTTATAGACATTTCGGTTAGGTGGTTATCCGACGAATCGAAGAACATACATCCGGCGCAATCCCATGAACCGGTGAACAATATGCAAGCTCTCCTGTGACTCATAATAATAATAACCAGCTTCCCTTAGTATATACACACGTATAACAGTAGAATATAGATGAATTCATTTATTTTATTATTATAAGTGTATGTACTCAGCAGTAAGTTGATTATTATTATTATGATTATGATTATTACGAGCCGGTAGTCCTTCCAGAAAAAGCCAGCTACAGAACTTTGTACCGCATTTGTCACATTAAATGGAAAGTCGCTTGTGTGGATTTTGTCCAGTGAAGTCTAGAGTTCGTCTCGCTATACGAAATGGTTTTCCCACATGCTCATTAATTGAGGGGAATCCGGCGCCATCAACCAACCTAAGAACTCAGGAGTAAATTGATTAGTATTATTAGTATTAAGATACACGAATAGTACGGTAGGTCACCAAAATTCACATTTCTTGGTCACCTACCGTACAACTTTTTTCCCTTGCTTTTTGCGGGAGGAGTAAGTGTGGCGTAAGTCTCGATTTAAGAAAGCCGTTATAGTATAGTGGTCAGTACGCATCGTTGTGGCCGATGAGACCCAGATTCGATTTCTGGTGACGGCATTTTTTTAAATCATACATATATTGCATACATGCATCCAAATATATGCATTATGTATAGATTACAATTTATTTCTTTATTTATTTTTTTTTTTTCTTCTCAAATAAAGATCCGTTACACATGCGTGCGCTATATATATATATGCGAGAGTGTGAAACTTCAACAGGTACACTATGTTTCCATAGCTGCTTCGAGAAGCCGAATTCGAGTCGTGCTCCCAACGCGAAGACGAGCGGCACGTCACTAATTTAACCTGTGGTCAATGGAGGGGAAAGTTTCTGAACCTGATATCGCAGATGCGATGTCGTATAAGTTACGACATGAGGCTTTTGTATCTGGTTTGTCTGGAGGCGCAGTGTCGGAGGTTTATAAGATTTCGTTCGTCGCTGTGTTGGCATATGCTGCTTGGTGCCTCCTTCAGTCTCGATTGTTCTATTTCCGAAATCCATATGCAATTACGTCCTTGATGGCCGATTTCTCTCTGAACTGGATGGGTCCACTGTTCGCTATTACGTTGTATTCATCGATGCCAGTTACGCTAAACGTTCTGATTTTGGGTCCCGCCGGTTTAATTGGACTGTCTCAAGCGAATAACAGAGCATTTCAGAAGTCTATAAAGCTGAAGAATGGTAAAGAAGTTTCAGGATTGGGTTCGTATTTGCCCAAGAGGTCTTACTTAACCTGCTATAGAGGGGGAATGTTAGTTTTGACATGTGCTGCAATTTTGGCGGTGGATTTTCAGGAGTTCCCTCGTAGGTTTGCAAAAGTGGAAACATGGGGGACAAGTTTAATGGATCTAGGGGTAGGATCATTCGTTTTTTCAATGGGATTAGTGTCTGCGCGGGGAACCCTGGTTGACGTTTATAATGGCAGCACGACTGGTTTTGTTGCTGGACTCCTTCAATCTTTTAACATGTCATTAACAGTATTGGTACTGGGAATCATTCGGTTAGTCGCAGTGAAAGCTTTAGATTATCATGAACATGTGACAGAATATGGAGTCCACTGGAATTTCTTCATGACTTTAGGATTGCTTCCACCTTTTGTCTCTCTTGTGGGATTTATGCCTAAACGGATTCCCACTGCGTTTATAGCATTAATAATTGGCGTTGGCTATGAGCTTGTTCTTAACTTCACTGATCTGTCGAAGTTTATACTAACTGCTCCTCGGGTCGATGTTATTTCTGCAAACAGAGAAGGTATTTTCTCCTTTGTTGGATATTTGTCAATATTCCTGGCGGGAAAAGCCACAGGAATTTACACTCTACCCTCGTCTATTCCAGACTTGAAGTCTTGTTTACTTCCCCAGACCAAAACTCAGGTCGACATAGCAAAGTCGCAAGACTCTCGCCTACGTGTCATTTGCGCATTATTTGGTTCAAGTATTTTCCACAACATTCTCTTTTATTCTTCAATGATATGGGTTACACCCAGTCGTCGGCTGGCAAATTTGCCATATATTTTATGGATAGTATCCTACAATACGGCATTTCTTGCATTATATGTTTCTGTGGAGGCACTGGTGTTTGGCAAACACGATCGCTATGATTTGACTGTTCCCGTGTCACTCGATTCTATTAACTACAATGGGCTTGCTATATTCTTGTTAGCGAACATACTAACAGGCGTCATCAACATGAGCATGAAAACACTTGATGCTTCTCGTCTTCAAACAATGACCACCTTAATCCTCTACTTGTTGGTGTTGTTTCTTACGGGCATTTTTCTATATCGTCGCTCTATACGAGTAAAATTGTAATTGTTCTCAGCGCCTTTCTTTTGCTGGAAATTATTTTCATTTTCTTGTGGGGCTCGCTTTTGGTTGACAAGAGAGGGGAAAACGACTAATTCTATAGACATAAGACAGTACTACAAAATGGTTAATTAACGCAATCCTAGTAGATGCTTGATGTACTATAGTGTGGCATACAAACTCCAGCTTGGCAATCAGAACTAAAATCAAGATGGTACTGTAATTATACAACTATGGCTTGGTTTTCACGATTATTATAGAACCAGAAGTACCTTAGCACGGTAATTAGAAAAGATTTACACGTAACCAAACACTAAAGTACTTCCAGGACGGCAAAATTTACTCTATGGACCGAGAATTAGTATATCCTGTGTAGTTAGTCGTTAAACAGTACAGATATTGATGTTAGGCCGGAAATCCTCGTTGCGGCTCATTTTTGGGCCAGGGTTACCTAATCCAGCTTGGGAGACAACGAACATACGCCCATATACAGTGTTCACTGCAATCCAAGGATGGACAGTAGTAATACCACTCAAGATGACCTTAGAGAAGGGCCCATTAAGCATATTATTGAGATGGGGTTTACTCGTGAACAGGCAATGGAGGCGTTGGACCATTGTAATAATGACATATCTAGGGCGGTTCAATATATCTTTGCTGGTACGGACGCACAAGCTCAAGCCGAGGAAAGTATAAATAAAGAGAAGCCGGAAACAGCTCATTGCGAAGACACTGATCTCGCGGCAGCTGTTCAAAACTCAATGGATGAGAATACCGCAGTTCAGGGTGGTTTTCAGCCTAGCTCTATAAATTACGGAGAGAATATTCGCCAGCAACAAGAATCTGGAATAGTTCAATTTGGGCCGGCACAACGGGAATACTATGAGCCAGAGCAATGGGGCGTGGTGCCATATTCTGAACAGGTTTCGAACAGCAACGACAGTAGTTGGCAGCCTTCGGAGTATACGCCAACTACCGCCAGCGTAACATTAGAGCCGCGATTGCGATCATCAGATATTCCTCCATTGCTGTTGCCGTCTTCAGAAATGCTCTACATTGCGCCACTGCTGGTCATTCTTCATTCAATTCCTTTAGCGCGCAAAGCCTTATTAAATGGGGGTGAGGACCTGGTCATGGATTATGGATTCGAACCCAATTGGTGGAAAGATCCGTCAATCGACCTCTCAGTGCAAATGGAAAACCCCTCGAGTACAGTGGAAAGAGCGTTAGTCGAAACACAGAGGTTAATGGCATTCCTGGACGGAGGCTCAAAGAGAGCTTATGCAGATATAGCAAACTTAGTCTTTTATGGAGTTATTCCTGCATCTGCAGACAGTCTGAGGGGGATGACATCCTCTGATAGCCCAACTGGGAGATTTCTGGAGGATTTCTTGTTGTACTGGGGCCGTCAGACTGAATTTGCTAAGGTATTCGAACTTGGGGCAAAAAGCAGCGATCAAGCCGAAGTACAACAATTTACCAATTTGGTAGCGGATGTGACAGTTGACATTGAAAAGAGTTTATATGACATAATAGATGAATTAGTGTGGCCGTCGCAAAATACTGATGATACTTACCTCGACCATCTTGGCGACGTGGTTCATATTACATTAAAGCGAGATGACGGCAACTCGGGTGTTGGCATTGATGTACCCTCTGTTTGGTATCCTGATCGATACCTAAAAGAAGTGGCGCCGTTTATAGGACAGATCCGATCCAGACGACGAGAAATGCAAAGTGAATTATCCAAATTATCGAAACAGAAATTCCAGCTCTCCACTTACTTGGGGAAGGATGTTTCGAAATTATTACAAATAACTACAGACTACTTTAAACAGGAATCCGAGAAAGATGAGGAACTATCCGATTCATACGAGGACATACATCGAGTGAAGTCAGAGTTTGAAAGAAATAAGGCCGAGCTATTTCAGGCAATATCGGAGTTGGGTGACCAAATTAACTTTGAAAGAGATTTGTTCAAGGGTAAGAATCCTCCTGGGGTTGAAAACGTGTTTCCTAATGCGGAGCTACCAACTCTCAGGCCCTATTACCTCTGTGGAGCTATTATAAGTCCAACTGAATACTGCTTTAAATGTTCAGGGGAACTCGGACAGTCTGAAGACCTTATAGAATTGGATGAAGAAGACGGCGAGCCAACAGATACCTGGTGGCGGGTCCAGCCAAACTCAAGTACTGGAGAACCTGTGGCTGAGCGAGTTTCAGAAGAAGAGGTTCTGGCCTATGCTAAAGAAGGATCGAAGGATTACAGTTGGCAAGAAGTCATCCTCTTTTATGCAAACGATTATGCACTAGATCGGTCTAAACATGATATTCAGTTAACTGAGGGCTTGCAGAAATTTATTAACCTCGACAAAAAAGCTGTTATAAAACAAGTTCAAATGCAGCAAAAGGAACAGGAACGACAACAACAGATGCATGAAGACGATGCATTGAGGGAACAGGATCAGAAAAGCAGTGACAATTCTCACTTAATATCTATCGATAGTTAAGGACCCAATGATGCATGATGCTAATTGAATAGTCGATGTTCATCAGAGTGTTTGGTTCAATAAAACACTTTGATTGATTGATCCATTCGCATTTATCCTCAGCGTCGTCTATAGGATACCAATACTTTGTAGAATAATAATAAATTAAAAAAAAAGAGCTGGCCGACAGAGACACAGCATGCCAATAGACGGCAGTTTAAATTTAGCGGTTCAGAAACACAGCACCCCTAAACCTCCAAATCTTGAGCTGCCATCATCAGAACTAATATTCCATTGTCTCGTAGAATGCTGATTATTATAAATTAAACTATCATGCGCTTCATAAATGGATGTTTCAGAAGTTGGTCAGCAGGTGGCCGTTTTGTATGGTCAATTGCGAACGTTTGTTGTAGAAAGTCTTTGGCATCATCTGTACAGTCAGGGGGTATTGTGGGTGCACCAGAGTTGCCTAGCCGAAAAATGGCCTGCATTTGGGTGAATTCGGGGAAGGGATGCGTACCTGAGAACATTTCAATAATCAGGCACCCAAGAGACCAGATGTCAGCCTTTAGAGTGTACGAAGTTTGCTTTACAACTTCAGGGGCCATCCAGAAAACAGACCCTTGAAGCGATACACGGTTGGAGGTAAGGAGTTTTGTCTCTATCTTTTTAGAGATGCCAAAGTCAGAGATTTTGATACAGCCTTTGTTGTCCACTAAAACGTTCGCACCCTTTATGTCACGGTGTATGATATTCTGACCATGCAAATACTTGAGGCCCTGTAAGATTTGCCGAACAAAGTTTCGAATTAGTGATTCGTTAAATTCACCATAGTTCGCTAATAATGTAGCCACTGATCCTCCTGGGACGTATTCGAGGAAAATATTCAATACATTGTCTTCGGAATTAGTTCCAAGATATTGGACAATATTTTCATGTTGAAGTTCGCGCAAAATGTCCATTTCTCTTTGCAAAGCATCAACCATGCTCTTTTTTCGTTGTGCACTCTGACTTTCGTCAGATGGCAGCTCCACCTGTTTGACTGCCATAAGCTCACCAGTAAACGAATTCATGCCCAAATATACAGTTCCAAAGCTACCAGAACCAATAAGACGACCCTTGATCCAACTGGAAGGACCGGATTCTTCCTTTTCAATCGCCTCCAAAAATTCTTTCTCGCCTCCTTCTTCGGGGGACATTGCTTCAGAAGAAGAGACAACTTTGCTATCGCGTACTGCGTATTCGTGCTCTGCCTGTACTTTTTCTTCTTCAGATGTTTTCAGAGTCGAAGTTTCAGGCCCACCGGTGTCCGGCGACGAGAGTGATTCATTGCTATCACCGGACGGTTCTGATTTTGCAGAAGTTTGTGAAAACCGCTTCGATTGGCGGTTCTTCGAAAGTATAGAGTTTCTGAATACCGATAACGGTCGAGATTTGTTATTGTCCCCGCTACTCAAGCTTGATGTCGTAGTTAGGGTTCCAGACTCATCGCCACTAGCACTAGCAGGCTGTTCCTCGGGCTTTGTATTAAGTCCATCTGGAATTTCCGGAACTGGTGGGATATCTTCTTCTGTTTCGGGTATGCCCCATGCGAGGGATGAGGCAATTGATGCACGGTTACTCAAACGCGAAGAGCGCGAAAGATGAGACATTCGCGAGATTCGTTTAGAGAAACGGATGGAGTTCCTGACAGTCTTTTCAATTTCCTTCGGAGTCACTTCAGGGAAGAAATGAGCCAAATTAGAAGAAATGAGTTCTGACGGTGGCCGTTGACCGGAAAGACGGCTCAATTGTCCTTTGGTTCTTGGAATCATTTCTGGGAACACAGTTTGGGTTTCCTCATCATCATCGTCATCGGCATTGTCATCGTTATCGTCACCAGTCTTCATTCTGTTAGCCCGTAGCAGGCTCTCGTTTGTACTACTATCATTGGATCCTGTACTAGAAAGTGAATCACGAAGGATCTGTTGTGATTTTGACAACTGTTTAAGTGACGGCGTAGTACCGTGAACACATAAGATCAACCGTCGTCGCTCTTTTCTGTCTGCAGAATGGCAAATTGCCACTAGCTCAGCATCTGAAACTTGGCGTGTTGTGGTTCCGAGCTCATTATCTGCCACATGGACTGTCCAACTATCAGCAGATACGTCAGGTACAGAGAGTTTCTTCAATGCCCTTAGTTTTATTTGTTCCGCGGAGTAACAGCCCTGAATATTTACTGTCTTACTCTGGCCCTGGCCATAAATAAACTTGACAGTGTTTTGTTTCACCACGTCCATCGAAAGTATATTCTTAACTGTAGGGTTTGAGTTGCGGTTCTGAGAAACGACTGTCTGAGTTTTAGGCATGCTAGCAGTATTGGGTACAGAAACCGACTTTGTCGGTTGCGGTGGTCGCGGAGGAGCCACCCCTCCAGCATGGCGTGCTCGCGATGAAAAATAGCTGTCCTCTGGAGAGTTTTCTATATTGGAGGCAATAAACGGGGAGACTGCATCGCGATCAAGGTCTCTCAAGGACTTTGTTTTATTCTTCGAAGGGAAAATTGTTGCGTCATTTCTGTTAATGCTCTTCGCCCTTAGTGCTTTGAGTGCTTGGTCGATCCGGATCCTGTCACCAACTTTCTTAATGCCCATTTCTTTCAACGCCTTTTGATCACATTCCAAAAGGATATCACCAGTTATATGATTCTCCTCAAATACCTTCATGTACTGCCCACATTTAAGTGTTTCCAGCCATTCGCGTATAGTACTGTTATCCCAGCTTCGAACGGCTCCGCTTAACCCTCCCGTAAGCGGGCTTCTATTATGGCCTTGTATATTTCCGTGGTCGTAACCGGCAGGTGTACTATTCGTCGTCACCGATGCAGGAAACAATGTCGAATGGTAAACCGCTGGCGGTGCAGTATTTGGAGGGTCCGAAGAAGTCCTCTCATCAACTCTATCCCCAGAGCTATCCTCAAGAAAAGAAGACTGTCCATTGCTCGGCTGGTCAAAAGCAAATGACGTTCGCAGCGGTGATATCTGCGGTGGTGGTGGAAGATAACCAGTCATTCCTCGGTCACTGATAAGATGCTATACAAATATTTCTCCAGTAGCAGCGGCCCAAGGCGAAGCCCCTTAAACCCTAACCTCAATTTTTTTATTACTGAAGGTTTGGCGAAAGTACTCTATCTTCCGCAAGCAGAAAGGTTCCATTAACATAATATGGCAGTTGACGTAAATACGCCTGATAGATAAACATCTAAATACGGTTGTGTTACTAGGTGGTTGGCCCGGGGGGGGGCACACCCGCAGCGTTTATGCGTATATTTTCAATCAATTGACTCCTGGACCAGTGATAATTCCTTAGGGGAATTCTAGGACTTCTGGAGCAATCGTATTTTTTTCTACTTATAACAGGCCTTAGGGGGTTCCATAGCAAATGTGATGAGATGGGCTGATAGTCCGGTGGAATGCCGGTGGTACGCGCACCAACACCGACGCGTGTATATCATGAATGAGCAAGCTGGTACTGTTGCCTTGTGTAGACTATGAGTGGTTACAGCGTGACAGTTATTGTTGTATCAGACAGTGTTTCGGCAGGAAAAGCTAAAGACGGTGTTGTAGAAGCTCTGAAGGGAGTGTTGTCAGCTCACCATTTATTTCGTCCGTCAATTGCCGAGCTTTCTGCGGAGGTAGTGCCCGACGAAGTTGACGACATTAAAAATGCTGTGATGAACTCTGCTAAGAATGGAGGCGGTTTGATACTGACTTCAGGTGGAACAGGATGTTCTGAAAGAGACCGAACACCAGAAGCAGTTGGTGACCTCATTGTCAAACCTACTCCAGGTATCACTCAACTCATGCTTTCCAAATCACTGAATATAACACCCCTTGCGGCACTTTCAAGACCCGTTTCGGGAGTCGTTGGAGGTAATTCGCTTGTTGTCACCTTGCCGGGAAGCCCGAAAGCAGTAAGGGAAAACTTGGCTGCCATCATTGATGTCCTTCCTCATGCACTTGACTTGATTGAACAAAAACAATCTTCAAGACAGCTTCATAGCCATAGTCATGATCAGATCCATTCGCATTCTCACTCCCACGGTCATGGTCATGGCCATATCCATGATCATAGTCATAATCATAGTCATTCGCACGCCCATGGTCACAGTCATGGCTCTCATAGCGGCCCGAAGTTTCATGAACTTGTGCCGTCAGCTGCAAGTCCAGTCGCATTACGACCTCGAAAGTCTCCCTACCCAATGGTCCCAGTAGAAGATGCACAAAATATTGTACTTAACGAAGCTCCAAGTCCGCAAACCATCACGAAATCTCTCTTGGCGGATGATTTGGTGACACACATAATCGCTGAAGATGTCTATGCCGAGGTTAACGTGCCGAGCTATCGCGCTAGTATTGTAGATGGATATGCCGTCGTACATTCAGACTGTCCTGGAGCCTATGAACTTTCGGCAGTGTCTCATGCTGCGCCAAAAGGTGCTAGTGAATTGAAACCTGGCTCGATTATCCGAATCACCACGGGGGCTCCAGTCCCAGACGGAGCTACGGCTGTGGTTCCTGTAGAGGAAACAAAAGTGGTAGAGCTCACGTCTGATGGAAAAGAAGAGAAAAAGGTTGAAATTTTGGCTCAAGATGTTGCCGAAAATGATAACATCCGACAAATTGGAAGTGATGTTGCAAAGGGAGCAAAAATCCTTGCCAAGGGCACAGCTATTAGCTCTTCTGGAGGTGAAATTGGTCTTCTAGCTAGTGTAGGAGTTTCTGAAGTCAAAGTGTACAAAAAGCCTGTTGTTGGAGTCTTGTCGACGGGTGATGAGCTAGTAGACATCAGCAAGAAAATTCAAGCTCCAAGTCTCCAGTTGACTGGAGGTGAAATTTATGATTCTAACAGGCCGTCGTTAATTTCTATGGTTCGGGCATGTGGATACAGTGCCGTAGATTTGAAGATTGCCAAAGACACTTCGGAAAGTCTATGTTCACAGATTCAACGGGCATACAAAGAATATGATGTGGATGTACTAATAACTACTGGTGGGGTTTCTATGGGTGAAATGGACCTTTTAAAACCAACAATCGAAAAGGACCTTAACGGGACGTTGCATTTTGGCCGAGTTGCGATGAAACCAGGTAAACCAACTACTTTTGGCACTTTTGACTTTGATGATTTGTCAAACAGAAAGCTTATTTTTGCTCTTCCGGGGAACCCTGCGTCAGCTACAGTAACATTCCATTTGTTTGTTCTCCCTGCGTTACGCAAGTTTTCGGGAATTGACATAAGTGACTGCCTCCTTCCTAAGGTAAATGTGGAGATAGAGTTTGACGCTAAACTTGATCCTCGCCCTGAATACCACCGAGTGTCCATTTCTCCTGTAACAACTGCCGATGGTCAAACTAAGTTTAAAGCGCAGAGCACTGGCTTTCAAAGAAGTAGCGCTATCAGTAGTATGAAAGGTGCGAATGGTCTTCTCTGTCTTCCATCTTCAAGTGATGCTCAAAAATCAAGTCTGCCAGCTAAGTCAGTTGTCCAAGCGATTTTATTTGGCCAATTATGAGACACCTGGGAATCGAAAAAGTTTCGTCTCCTTTTGCCAGGCGCAGGCTTCTGCAATGCTGAAACTATAGCCAAAGAACAACTAAACTAGTTTATTTATCGTAGTCGGGGCTTTGTTACATATTTATAATGCCTCAGATTTATAATACATGTCTATTATGGAAGATGAAGAGTCACGGAATATCGACGGTTTTTTCTGACTGACGAGTTTGGAGTTAAGCTGTTTCCATCCCTGCTTGGAGCTTCTGTATGGGACTTGGATCTCGACTTTAAAATGTTCATGCCTCTACGTGTTCCGAAGACAGTTCCAATGAACATTCCAGAACTTGTTAATGGCACAGATGGGATGTTTGTGTCCGAGGTAGCTGCATTTAAAAGCTCTGAGCGCATCTGAGAGTCAGCAAGAAGTGGACTTTGTTCAGTAGTCATCGCAGGATTGCATTCAATATCACGTTGATCATCAGTGCCGATTGGGTTTACTGTTATTTCCGGATAAGTCTGCTCTGAAGAAGGGGCTGAAAACGAAGACGTCCGAGACGACGACTGTTTCCGAGAAGACATGATAAGCCAAACACCGATAAAAGTCAAGGAACATCCAATGAAGAAGATTACAGTGTAAAATAATCCCCTATCTTCGAATTCATGAAATGTTATGGCGGAGCCGATAATAACAGAAACTGTGAAGAGAGTAAAGTGGATCGGAACCACTGTTGTGGCATCAAAGCATTGCAGTGCTCGATTAAGAAATAGAATCTGTAGTATGGCGGTTATTCCAATAAGGAGCACCAGAATGTAAGTAACAGTATGAGAAAATGCACGAGAGAAAGTAAAAGCCAACATGCTACTTAGTGCTTTGGTCGAAAGGGCAGTATAGGCTCCGAACAGTGCCACTAGCAACAGGTTTGTGAACAACGAGCGCAGCTCATAAGCTTTTGTTCCCGATGTGTCAACAAGTAATAGGAGCGTAAGTATGCAAGAAATGCTGACAATGCAATATACCTTGAAGCCAGTCCGAGAAATTGTTTGTATTATGCGTTCATAGGGGTCCAACGATGGATGTTCCCCAGACCCTTGCTGTCCAACGGATAATATGATGAATAGAATCCCAAATATTGCAATGAATACACCAATGATATTACGCTTGGTTGTTCTTTCGTGAAAGAAAATAGGTGCTATAATACAATTGGACACCAACGAGAACACCCCTAAGGGAGACACAACAGAAGCTGGTGCAAATCCATAAGCCAAGAAGTTTCCAACTTCCCCAAGGGTCATGACAACGGTACCAAGCCACCAAAACCCACTCTTCAGATAACTAACATTCTCCTCCCCGTCCTCGTTTTGCAACAAACGGTGTGCATACCGCTGGATATTGAGCGCCACATTTATTAGTATGTTTCCCCCAATTGCAATGCCTATTCCAATGGCAGGATATATGTCATCCAAGTCACCTTTCTGACCACTTAAGAAGAGTTCGGATGAGGGGAAATCAATCATCACGAATCAACTACTACATTAAGCGCCATGCAAAACAATTTACTACAAAAAAGCAGCACCCCTGTCTAGAAAGGATTTGAAGCTATTTTGTTATGTCCGGGCGCCGGCTGGGAGTAGCGACATGGCCTCGGTAATCAATTCTTTCCGATATACCGGCCGCCCTATTTTTTGAATAAAGGCAGGCCTGTAGAAGATGGATGCAACAGTGGATGGAGCTGGTAAAAGTTTGAGGGTCGACTTGTCGACTCTTGTCTCTTTCGACGTTTGCTATTAAAATTGCCTATGTCGAAGATCAGAGAATACATGACCCATCCAGCCTTGTGTTGTAGTCTCGTGGTTTCAAAATATATCTCAGCCGACAACCTCTTTATTATACTGCAGTATTATAGTAGTAGCATAGTAGTATTCGCCATTGCTGCAAGTTACGGTCCGTCCAAACAAAAAAAAAAAAAAAAAAAAAAAAAAAAAAAAAAAAATGGCGTGCTTGATCTTGTACGTGCACACCATTCCGGTACAGTTTTTGCTCAAGTACCAGCTACTGAGACCGGGTATATGTACCTGAATCAGTACATGTAGTCGCTAGATTCTATGTATATAACAGCTTTAGTTAGAATAGACAGCATAGTCGTTATTGCACATAACATTTCTTTACAGTTTGCCTTGCTTCGTTATCTTCATAATGTGTAGTAGATATGTATAGACCATATTTGACGGTTGGACCATACAAGGATCATGTTACCTACATCTTTGTAACAATATTCGGCTATTTACCTTGGGGTCGAGCTGAATAATTCAATTCGCAGGATATACCATCTATAGTAAAACACAACAGAAACGCCACTTAGACCATTCCCTACGGCAACCATTATTCTTTAGTTAGACAAGGTACCAAGCAATCCTGTAACTGAAACATCCCTATACAGTCATTTCCATAACCGCTTTTTTTCTTTCCTCGCAACTACGCGTCAGGGATCGAATAGAAGTAACATGCCATATAAATGTTATAATTCAAGTCCTTCTATACACGGTACCCGGTGGCTAGCTACAAACATTATCCATTCAAGGAGTACCGGTTACACAGTCTAGTTGGAAACGAATATTAATATCAAGGTTAAGCTAAATGGTTTTGCAATTCAACATAACCAGGGTCACTCCAATGTCACTGGTGTTTAAGACAGGGGCTATTGGCATTCGTGTAACCTTATTGCCGTGTTCCAACGGAAAGAGAAGGATTGCAAAAACCTGCCCACTCCGCTTTTACTTAGTGTGAGAATGTTCCAGAGGGTTTTGCAGAGTTAGTCCAGGCCCTGGATAGTTAGTCTTTCTTTCTTTCTTTTTGGTTGCTTAATCAAATAGACTATTATCCTAGACCGTCAACCTCAAAAGGCTACGTGATTGGGCACATTTTGTGCTATTATGATGGTGGTGACGTATTTGCCCTTTTCACTCTTTGTGTCAAACACACTTACAGTAACATGCTATTCTAGGGTCTATAAAGGGAGAAACCGAAGTTAAAGTTTTTTGCTGTCTAAGATAGAGTCCCAGCTTACCTACGGGAGCATTCCTCGGAGATAATTTTTAAGACACCGAGTCGAACTCTGAAAGGAGGATGATGAATGGACAAAATATTATATAAATACTACAGCAATCCCCTTCGCTTATTTCCCAGGCCACCTCCATTTCTTGTTGTAAGGTCTATTCGCTCGTTTCTCTGTATTTTATTTTCTTGTCTACCGACCGCCTTTACAAATGAAATTCAGCACTATCATTTTTGCGACCAGCATTGTCGTGCCAACGCTCGCTCAAAACACTCCTCCTCCACAGTGCCTCCTGTCTTGTCTTAATGATGCCAGAGTCACCTGTTCTGGTATGTCTGACTACTCGTGCGTTTGCAAGACACACAAGTCTGCAATTCAGGCCTGCTTGAAGGCCAGATGCACTGGTGACAGACTGGACATTTCTGCTCAAAGATTTGAGGACCACTGCGAGAAAGACTTGTCTGAAAGGGACCTTATGGCCAGACAGGAATTGCCTCCTGCAGCTGCATCTGCTAAAGCGGCTGGCTTGAGTAGAGCTTCTGCTGGAAGAGCCATTGGATCTGCATTTGCTGCTGGTAATACGGATGACGCCATTTCTAGAGTCCGAGCTATGAGGGGTCCACCAACTGACGCCTCTGCTCCAATGGCGGTAACGTCTCCGGCACCTGTGCCATCAGACCCTGCTGCATCTTCAGCTGCAGCTGCTCCTCCAGTTACTGCCGCTACTACTGACCCAGCTGTGCCGCAACCAGTAGCCGCTGGAAATGTTAGCTGTCCAACTTGTACGGCTGCTCCTCCACCTGTGGTTGCTAATGCAACTACGATCAACATTGGAAACGGTACTGTTTGCAACTCTCTTACCTGTCATGTGGTAGTCACTTCTTGTGCAGTAGGTACATGTGCTCCTGTCACTAAAGAGGCTAGTGTTCCAACATCCTGCGTTGCGGGAACTTGTGGTCCTGCGCCATACATTGCTTCCTGCACTGCTGGCTGTCCAGCTGGCCCGGCCCCTGCATCAGGGGGCGGAGCTGCTGCTCCTCCAGCTGCTACCGGTGGTTCTGGATGCACAGGTGCTGAGTGCGAATCATCTGGTGGTTCAAGCGGCTCTGGTTGCACCGGTGCGGAATGCGAATCATCTGGTGGTTCAAGTGGCTCTGGCTGCACTGGTGACAATTGCAAACCGGGTTCTTCACCAGCTGAGTCTCCTAAATCTGGCGGTTCAACCAGCTGCTCTAGCGGAGAATGCGAATCGTCTACAACGGCAGAACAGGCTGGCGGAGCTTCTGTTCAAGTCGCGTCTGGATTTGGCGCTGCCATCATCGCTTTGGTTGCTCTTCTTCTTTAAGCTCTACACCAGTGGTTTCATGTCACCTATTTCCTCTATCATTTTTATACCAAAGAACATTATTGAACCATTTTAAGTAACAAAAAAAAAAAACATTAATTGCCCGTGACTTGGATGACGAAAGTGGACTTCGTGTTTTCTGTGGATTACTCACCGTGCTATGTGTTCATTAAGCTCGAAATCTTAAACCCACACAGATTACTCTAATTTGATTAACTTGCTAAGTGGATGACCCGAATCGTAACTTACATAATAGCTATTAAGTTTGCTATTGCTCACAGCCCTTTTGGCCGAGAGAATCCATCGCTTGAATGTCAATGAGG
>JAJMBO010000064.1:45132-58108 GCA_030585065.1 Blastobotrys persicus
TATTTAGAGTAAGAGAGAGAGAACGAATACGTGCCAGACCATGCTAGTCAAAAATATAGTTATGCCGGAACACTTAGGCCTTCTCAAGCCCATCAACGGGACCTCCGAATCCGATAGTAACTCGTCAATAACCTTTCGACTTCTCGTTACCAGTACGCTACATGTAGTGCAGAAAGCTCCAGCTTTCGATGCAAAAGCCAAGATGAATGAAGAAAAAAAAAAAAAAAAAAAAAAAAAAAATACTGAGCCCAAACGAATAGCTGATCCCACAATTACTTGTGTCAATCTTTCTGTACATTCGTCCACATCATCCGTTTTTACGTTTCTAAGCCTAAGCCTATTGTCCGGACAACTGCTCTTCCTCTTTTGTCCGTACATCCTTTCCTCTTCTACGTTTGTGATAAACTCAATTTTGCAGATTGACGTGGGGCGTGCGCTTGCATGTCGAAATGCAAATGGCACTTGCGCAGTCCCTGCATAACGGTCGTGCGGCTTTGTTAGCTCGGCGAGAACGAATAATCCCCGTTATCGGGGGACTCACATTATCGATTCGCCGTCATTTAGTACACGGCAGACACCCCTAAATATGATATAGTTTGCTTTCCTTTCCAATCGCCTAGTGACTAAAGTTCTAGAGTAATAGCATCGGAAGGCTAACTTTAGTTGGGTGGATTCCAGGAAAGAAGAAAAAACAAATATTTAGCTTGTTTAAAACTCGTAAGCTAAACCTCGTTATGCTTCCCTTACAGCCTGGGTATAAATATTTGTGAATACATCATGCACTCTTGTGCAGGGAAAACTGCCTCTCTTGTTTTTTATTTTATATTTTTTTTTTTTTTTTTTTGCTAAATTTTATCGGCCAAGATCTATTTTTGGTAAAGTGTGTTTTCGATTGGCCTATTCCAATAACTGCTTTGGTTTAAGAATAGCACACGTCCTCTACCCATACGTTGACGATTAGCTTTGTCTTGCTAATTTTGGCAAAGCGTCCTGTCGTGGTCCAAGAGTATGCCGAACAGCTATAATAATGATATTTATTCTTCTCCGGCTCCAGGGACTGTCATGAATGGTAATAGCTCAAATCATGACGTGCTCCACCAGGCAACGACGGTTTCAACAAACCATAAACCTCGCAAGTCTAACCTTACACAGCAACAGAGAAATAAAAAACGTCAGCGAGCTACTAATGAACAAGTTGAAGTGCTTCGAAAGGAGTTTGAAGAAAACTCTACCCCAGATGCGAACAAGCGATTGGAAATTGGGCGTCGAATCGATATGACAGAACGATCAGTACAAATATGGTTTCAAAATAAACGAGCAAAAGTAAAACAACAAATGCAAAAGCAAAAGGAACAGCAACAGCTAGTTGCACTTTATGGTAAAAACGGCGATAGTCGCAAATTCAACTTAGGTGGGCCGTCAAACTCTGGCAGTTATCTTTCGGCAAACGGCTATTATTCCAGTCCAGGTATGTCGAGGTTTTCTTCTCCTCTAAATTCGTCTCATTCGACTCCTCCAGACTATTCTACTTCAAGCTTCCTTGGAAAGGCGAGTTCGGTAGTTCATGGTGAACCTGTGAACCCTATGTTTTCGGCACCCCCTATTCACTTCTCCTGCTTTGAATTGGTAATTGGTAGATGGAGTAGGGCGCTCTGTCCAGACACTAAAGACCTGATTGTTTGCTACTTTCCATCAGAATCCACCATAGTCTATACAGTGCATGCAAAGGGCGTTGGTTTTAAAATCGTTGTACCAATCAAAGCTGTGGACAAGATCAAGCTGATGCAAGACCCAATTCGGCCCCATGTTGGCAACGTTTACTTATCTATAAACGATACCAACAAATTAGCTTTCCTAGTTCGTGAGCCAAACAGTCAACAATGGAGGAAGGAAGTGGATTTTACAACTGATCGCCAGGTCATGACCTACCACGAACATTGCTTTATTGGGTCATATACCGATCTACAGTTGGAACTGAACAGGCTGTACTCTTTCCAGCCGTCCAAATTCTCTGAACACTCATTGACTCCACCTAGAACTGCTACTTTCCAGGCAGCTGACTGGCCTACCAACTGTGAGGGCGCTGACTACATCCCCGGTGCGATGGCGACGCCGGCCCTTACAAACTCTGTTATCCCTAATACAGACATTACTGAGGGCAAAGATGATAGCTCTAACCTTGTGAACTCCTCTGCTACATGTATGGACTTAGGCTCAAGCCAGTTAAGTGAAAATTCAAACCTACAGTCTCAGTGGTTACTTTCTGAGAGATTTGAAACCAAGACAACACCCGCCTCCGTCCAACTGGCGAACCCCTCAGATGCCAATGCAAGTTATCAACAAACTGACTCTTTCATGAATGAATATACTACTTCAGAGCCCAATTTGAGTACCATACCCGCCCAACCCTTTAATACGGCCGCTGCGGTATTCAATGCATCATGTTTAAACAGCCTCAATGGCGGCAGCAGCAGCAATAACGAGGCACTTAGAGACGATGAAGCCTTTATGGAAGGATTACTGCAAGACGGGTACTCTACCAACGAGGGGAATATGAATGGCAAGAGCCATAGTGATGAAACATCAGAGGACTATCTCAAGCCCAAAACTGAAGGGCCGCCGAACGATAATTGTGAGACGCTGACTTCATTATTCGATGGATCAAAAGATCAAACTTATGCCAAAACGGACGACCCAACAGAAAAGAGTTTGGTAGACAACCAATCAGAGTATCCACCAAAAACCACCGACCCTGATAAACTCACATTTCCATCACCGACGATGAGCCCTATAACAGGCCAAGCTTTCTTGGACGGGAAAGTAAACCAATACATCTTGGACAACCCGGCAGGTAATGAAAGCCTGCTGCTGGAAGGCTTTAACGGATTCTCATTCTCACTGGATGAAGCCACAGACTGTCAAAATAGCCTAGCAGACTCACACAATACCGTTAACGACCACACTTACGACAGCTCGTTGTTTATATAGACTGCATTCAACGCCCAATACTATAAATATAGAATTTCATACTACAACAACAATTAAAAATAAGAAAGTCAAAGCCTTGCCCGCAGCTTTGTCGTATCGACCTCTTCTTGGTGCATGCATTCAGAGTCGGAACGGGGCGGAGATCCGAACCGATTTGTGGGACTTCGGTGGCTTTACGCAAGGGACCTTCGGGTAACAGTTGATTAGGGCCATGTTCGGACGACGACAATTGGTAGCCTTCACGGCTATGGTGGCGCTATTTTGCGGATCTGTTGTTGGTAATGAGATGGAGATTAGTAACAAGGATCGGCAACAATGTGTGGGAATGTACTCTAAAAAGGACTGGGGTGGTGATGGTGATGCGTACATCGACCTTGCCCTAGAACCAGCAGTAGATGATAAGCATGGATGGGTGGCAGTTGTGATATTTGAATATCGAGACGTTGATTTACTGGGAGCAGGCATTCCCGGAGATAAGAATATCAAATACGTTTGTGACGAGGGTGCAGTGGCCTCGAACATGTGTGATAAGGAGCAGATTGGAGAATTTATTCTATCCAATAGTGCGAATAAGACTTCGTATGCTCCTATGGTAACAAAGAAGGTTGATGTTCAAAAACCGGAAGCAGTTCGTTATGAATTGAAGAAGAGTGGCTTCTACTGTGTTTCTACTGCATCGTCGCCACACATGAAATACAAAGGTGTGGCTCTGTTTCATAATGCCTTCGGCGATCTCTCAGCGAGTCAGATTCCAAAGCTACCATTTTACGGTGGCATGGCCCTGGCCTATCTAGTAGTGTTCTCGTTGTGGATGTTTGCATATATACAGCATCGACAAGATATTCTACCTGTGCAAAACTATATTACTGCTATCTGCGGCTTCTTGGTGGTTGAAATGGTGATTATTTGGGGTTATTATGATTACGTGAATAATGGGGCGGGCAATGCTGGTTCAATGGTTTATCTAGGGCTACTTTCAGTTCTCAATGCCTTCAGGAACGCGTTCACGTTTTTTTTGTTGCTGATTGTGAGCATGGGTTATAGTGTGGTGAAGCCGTCATTGGGTGATGCCATGTGGAAATGTCGAGCACTTGCTGGAGCTCATTTCTTTTTCGCAGTCGTCTACACGGTGTCGTCGTACATTGTCCCACCTGAGGAAGCTGGTCCAATTATCATGTTGGTCATTATGCCACTATCATTGACTATGACCACATTCTATGTGTGGATTTTGGCGTCGTTGACAAGCACGATCAAGTATTTGGACTCAAACAAGCAGTATATCAAGGCTCGTATGTACAAGACGTTGTGGATGATACTGTTAGGTTCCATGATTGTGATATTTGGTTTCTTCTTCATCAACTCCATGATATTTGCAGGGCAATCCAACATGGAATTTATTACCAACCATTGGAAGACGCGTTGGTTCCTTCTTGATGGCTGGATCAACGTTGTCTACATTGTAGATTTCACATTGATTGCTTTCATTTGGCGTCCATCTGCAAATAACAGAAGGTTTGCTATGTCGACCCAAATTGCCCAAGATGAAAATGATGCTCAGGAATTTGAAATAGGCTCACTTCGCGAATCTCTGGACGATGAGGAAAGTATCGGGGCTCAAAGAAGGCGTGAGGAAGAATCAGATGAAGAATTTGTAAACCAGGTTGCATCCCTCCCAGCATTCCAGCAACCTGACCCTCCTGCGTATGAAGAGACTGAAGGTGAAAATCCTGCCGAAACTGATCAAAAGAAAGCATCAGGTGCCACGCGAGATGAAGACCAAGAAGCTTCGTCCTCAACTATGTTCGCCGTTGGAGGTGAAGACTCTGATGAAGATGATAACGATAGACACCATCACCACGGCAGTCCTGACGAAGATAGATGGGATGACGACGACGAACAGGGTCTTTTGAATAAAGATTCAAGTCGTAAAAAAGACGACTAACAATGCTGCAAAAAGAATGTTATATATACCATCTAGCTCACGTAATTTGTTGTATAAATCAGAATCTGACTGCTGTCTTATTTAATGATTGAGCTAACTGTTTCCTAAGAGAAACTGAGTTATGGTGAGTTGGTGATGACGAAGCCTTCACATATAAAGAATAAGTAAATAGATAAAAAAAAACAAAAAAAAAAAAAAGCTACTGGCTTTTCAGCGAAAAGTATCTTTTTGCATGCATTTTATATTCACTGTAACCAATTGGACTTTTATGAATGTGTGTAATGGACTGCTTTCGACGATTCTTTTTCGATGACCTGGGTTGGGAGAAAAGCTCATCATTGGGAGCCGGCAAATATATACTAGTGCACTCGATATGCCGGCAGTAAAGGATTTAGACGAGTTCATTGAGCGTTCAAGCGAGCTATTGAAAGCTAGACCAAGCTCTGTAAGTCATATGGATGTCTATAGACATAGGTTTATTTATGGTCGCTAACGGGCATTGAAAAGACACGCATCACCACAACTTATACCCATCGAAAAGTGAAGCATGAGCGCACAGAAACGGCTGGTGGGAAAAATCGGCCTGCAACATTATACGTAAAAACTTTTGATCCTGTTTCTGGTGCATGTTATCGAATTCGAATTTCGAAAATTAATCAGTTATCTCGAGTAATGAGTGCCTTGGGTCCTCGAGGAGTGGCTATCAATAGGAAGGACAAACAAATAGCTGTGAAAGGACTTGCCAGCACTCAGGCTAATATTGACGTGGAGTATACAGAGGCAGAAATACCAAATGCCGAAGTTGCAGAGACTGAAAAGGCTTCACAACCAACTTCTTCGAAGAAGAAGAAGAATAAGAAGAAATAAGCATAGTTTGTTTGTCATACTGTGGCTCATATTATGTCTACACTACTATTCATTCTTCATTGTTGCACTATGGGCATTTCTGAAATCCGTGAAGTATACTCCGGGTATTATATTACCATCTTTCGGAGGTTTTGTAATAATATATGAATATTTTTTTTTTCTGCATTTCGTGCGTACAGACAAGTGAGTGGTATTTGAATTAGTCAAATAAATTAAAGTGTGGAACGAGTTGAGGCCTGGCGTTTTGACAGAGATATTTTGGTATAAATCATCATTCATAAAATGACTCTGAATGCTTGCATTTTGAAATCGAAGATGAATTAAATACCTCAATTGTGAGCCCTCTTCTCTCAACATTTTTGGGAGTTGATGCATCGCTAATGTACGTTTGCAGTAGATGCTCCAACGTATTTTGTCAAAACTACGCTAGAAGTCTGCGAAAATGGCGGCATAGGCTCCTTCCGTGTAACAATGCGTCGATATATAAATATGCTTTTACTGCACGCACTTGAGATGGAGGGTGCTTATATATTACATGTGTAAAATGTTGTTTTCTGTTTTCTGACACTAGTCGTCCTCCCGGTCATGGTCTTGGTTAGTATTCCTGTGCTGGTCTTGTTCTTCATCGGAGTCATTGGAGGTGTAGCTTGGAGGGGGCGATGGTCTTCGGTCGCTGCTGAGTCGGGTTAAATTGATACAATTTTCGGGAAGCTGAGTTCCATCGTCCACGCTCTCACTACGCGAAGTCGAAGCTTCTTCCTCATGTTGATTTGGTGGTGGTGGTGAGGGTGGCGGAGGTGGAGATGATGTGTGTTCATGACCGGTTTCCAACAGGACAAAATCATTCTCGGCACCGTACGGAGGCGGCGGAGCAAGAGACCCATGTGCTGGAGCTAATCCCCACTTCTTCACATTAGCTTCAATGAACACAAAACCTGACTGACCGAAATTTACCATCACGGTAGCTGGGCCAGTTGCACCAATCGTAGGGAACAAATTGAGCCTCATTCCATGGACAGCATCATCAAGCTTTTTTCCATTTCGAGTGAAGAAAATAGTGCCCGTACGGGTTCTATAACCAACACCTACAACGTCTCCTTGTTGAAGTGGTGGGCCATAATGCGGTGCCGAGAAGGGTTGGTTGATGCGACGGAGACCAGTCGAGTCATAAGCGACTGAATACCGGTGATAGCCAGGAAGTCGGAAAGTGGGGTATGGCTTAGTCGTCAATCCTACAGCAATCGTAGTATGCAATGGTTTATCATAGAGCTTTACCTCCCAGTAGTACACATCGTTTTGCTTGGGAAGCGGCAAATTCGTTTGAGTGCAGCACACAGAGTCGAAAAATTCGATTTCTGTCCTACCCTCTACAAAGCAGTTTGCATTCGGGAAATCAACATCAAACTCCCACGCTGAAACTCCTTTTTCTTGGATTGTCATAAACTGTGATAGACTGATGTCTGTATTGGCACTGTTTGGCGGATTTGCCTCGACATAAGCCTTGGCTTGATAATACATCCTTCGGCTTTGTTCATCCATATGCTCTAATGCCTCCTCTTCTTCCTCTAACAGCCGTTGCTCGTCATCAAAAACTCCCGCTGGGTCAGCCCCCAGCCGAATTCGGCCACTACCTACGATCGCAAACCATATTGCAGCACACAATAGAGCCAACAACAACGCCCCCACAGCAGAGAGTAGCCCGACCAGCAAAGGCACATTTAGCGACTTCAGTTCATCCTCAGGTATCTCGGGGCCCTGTTGAAATATGTACGTTCGTGACATTATTAACAAGCTAGGGAGGGGAGGAAAAACCACAAATTGAGTGTATGATCGTCTTATCAAGAAAATGCTGCTGCCTTATCCTCCGACAGGTCAAATGTCCCAAGATTCACGCGTGCGCGTGCTCTGATATACTCGCTGAGATGCTTTCTGATTACGTCACTGCCCACGCCGCAAGTACGCCGTTGACCAGCCACCCTTCGGGGGACTGCTCGATCGGGTGCAGTATATCCAATATGGAGCGGTTAACGCCAGCCTCCTCCTGAGTCGTCATTTTCGATCCTTATGGAGGATATAGTAACAGGTTTAAAGATTTTCGGCTGCTTCTGCAGTCATGCATGCAGTTAAAACAAAGAAAGCAAAAAAAAAAAATTAAAAAGAAATTGCCTCCTAGCGGAATTGAACCGCTGACCTTTGCATGACTCGTATTGTAGATACAAGTGCAACGCTCTACCCCTAAGCTAAAGAGGCCCTGATTTGTGAGTGAATTTTCGCTGTTTTACATAAAGCCCTTATAATATAACCCTAACCCTGAGTTAAACCTAACCCTGAAATTTTCGGAAATGAGAAATGCCAGCGACGGAAGTGTCAAAATGATGGAAAGGTCTAGAATTTTGAAGTATTTTTGAATGGATCTTATCAAATTTGGAAAAACTGCCTGGTTTTTGCCTTATTGACTGATGTGAGGTTACTCAACATCAATTCACTCCTGAGTACATATACTTATATTAACAGATCGTAGTAGTGGGCAGCCAGGAACCTAATAATAATAATAATAATCAATTTACTCCTGAGTACATACACATAATTAATAAAAATAAGTGAATAACATCAAGCAGGAGAGCTCGGATATTGGTCTGTTTCAGACATTTCGGCATATTGAAGAATTCATTCATTGGGTTGGTTGATGGCGCCGGATTCCCCTCAATTAATGAGCATGTGGGAAAACCATTGCAGCCAGGAACCCGCAGATTTTGTCAATTGGTCAATATATACTGGTTTTCACCATCACTATGGTCGGCTGTCGATATCGTGTATGCGCCCAATACCTGGAAGTTGCCTTTTGTCCCAAATCTTCAGCTTTTAATCAATGACGAAAGCAGTGTGGTCCTCCCTGTGTTTTCAGGCAGTCTAGACTGTGTTTGTATGTAGAAATCGGCTTTTATCTTAAGCAGGGTCAAAAGAGAGCACATTTTGGTCAAATGAGCGTAGCTCTCTACTATCCAGAAGATACTAATTATGGCTGTCGCTCTATGCATCAACTAAGAATTCCACCGATAGATAATAATAATAATAATAATAATCAGTTTTACTCCCGTGTATGTACATTATTG
Organism: Blastobotrys persicus; assembly: GCA_030585065.1. Taxonomy (NCBI): domain Eukaryota; kingdom Fungi; phylum Ascomycota; class Dipodascomycetes; order Dipodascales; family Trichomonascaceae; genus Blastobotrys; species Blastobotrys persicus. The sequence goes on from JAJMBO010000064.1 coordinate 54,043, forward strand.
TTATAGCGGACTCACATTAAGCAGGAGAGTTTGCACGTTAGATCACGCAAGACAACACGAAATTAGTTTATGGTTGTACCTTGTCGCCAAAGACTGGTCGCATAGCGTTCCAGTGACCACATGTCAGGAGTGGTAATCTGAATTCAAGCTAGAAGAGCTCTGACTTATACCGACTTTCACTGACACAAAGGGAATTGTGCTTATACCTTTAACGGTGTCGATTAAGAGACAAAATAAGTGGGATGAAAGAAGCGTCAGGCACTTTTTGTGTACTTCAAGAGCGGACCAGGTAACTGTCAATAAGCTGTCCGGCAATTCCGCCTGATGTACCAACAACGTTAGATGCCTTGTCAGAAATGTCTCAATGACCTTTACCTCTCAGTATTAGCGTATAGTCTCGTTCAAAAGTAGTTAATTATGAGCAACTCGGTAGCGTAGCTCTCTTGCGGGTAATTGCGATAGTTCTGTCTAAATCATTTTTTGCTGCCTCAATAAACTTAATTATAAGTCCTTCATAGGCTTTCCAACGTAATAAACCCCTATTTTTCTTGACGCTCCGCTTGTCCCCAAAATTGAAATCAGAACCTCATCTGCATTAGCCGCAGCATCCCCCTGAAGATCGGGTACCAGTTGGGGAAGGAGGCCGTGTGTTGAGCATCTTTCGTAGTGTGGTTCTTGTAAACGATTTATGGTTAGTTTGACTAACAAAAAAGAGAATGGAGAAGTGTGAAGTAATAGATAACAAATGGTTGAACGCTGTTCGGCAAATGGTAGAGTATTAGAGATATATGATTATTCCAAGGTAGTAAAGTCATTCACGGCCTTCCGTCCAAACGGTACACGATAACAGTCCGTTCATACCGGCGGCCTCAAAGAATGAAGAATTGTATTTTACCATAGCTCGCTACGTTCTATTGAATCGTGTTTTCAGCGTGTGCATTCTTCGAAATGCTAGTTTGAGGAGTCCTTGGACGAGTTCCATGACTTCTTATTATAATTTTTTTCGTATCAAGAGCAAAATCGATTATCGATCCACAGCTACCACTGATGTTCGCAGTGATCACCATCGTTTTTTACGTTGTTCAAACGTCACTACGTGGCTAGTTCAAAAGCCTTGTGTTTAAAGGGGGATCAAGCGTTGACCCGATTTGGCACAAACCAATCTCACTACATTATCGGGCACCGACCTCCTCAGAGTTCGTATAGACAGTCAACGATTCAAAGAAATAAAACTTATTACTAAACTATCATTTATACCAAAACTATTGCCTGCTTGCCCTTGCGCTTATTATCGGAGTCAATTGCATCATAGAATGCCTTTGCCAGGTCGTCAGCAGAGTTTGAAGAGACAGAATACTCATGCGTGGTGAAAGGCACATCCTTCAACTTACCTTGGCTAATGTACTCCAACAGCTTGAGAATGAGTTTACCGCGGCCGCCGCTCTTTGCAGCCCAGGCAGTGAGCCAAAATCCATGGACGTGAATATCTTTAAAGACGAGTAACCAGCCAGGGATCTGAATTGGCTCTCCAGTCATGGACCCATAGGTGATAAACTGACCACCATTGGCCAATGAGTTGGCAAGACCAACAGTTGCCTTTCCTCCAACACAGTCAAGGGCCAATTTTGGCAACACACCGCCGGTCTTTTGTTTCAGAGTTTCCGGGAATGATTCTTCTAACAGCTCCTCCTCAGTAACTACAATGTCGGCACCAATATCTTTTAATTGCTTAGCAATCTCATCGCCATCAGATCGTTTTCTGATTACGTTAATTGACTTGATACCGCGCAAATGAGCCAATTGGATAGCGACACGACCTAAGCCTGAATTTCCACCATTTTGAATGAACCAATCACCAGTGTTCATAGTAGTATACTCATCAAACATTAGGTCGGCAGTTGTCGGGTTCACAGACACGGTGGCAGCCTGCAATGGGGTCAATCCTGATTTAAGAGATTCTGGAACGACAAGTATATCACTTGCATTGAAAACGGCATGGGTTCTCCATGTAGGATTTCCTTTTTCAGGGATTACCCAATCTCCAGACTTGCAGGATGAAACGTTTGCACCGACCTTCACAACACGGAACACGCCCTCAATCCCGCCGACAGCAGAAGGCGTATTTGGGTCGATATCCTTGGTTTTTGGTGGTCGTAGAGGATAGGTTCCGTCAATTTGAAGCAGATCCGAAGGGTTGACAGGTGTAGCCAACAATTGGGCAACTACTTGCCCTTCCTCAGGCTCAGGAACAGTGAATTTAGCGGGACGGAGAACCTTTAGCGGGTCCCCATGCTCCGAATATACCATCGCAATTCCTTCAATGCTCATTTTTTCTACCTACGCTCGATCTTCAATCTGATCAATTGGGGAATTGCGGTCCCCATTATATATAGCGGAGCGATTTGTAAGCATCTCGTCGGACCTCGGAATTAATTCTCCGACAAGCTCACGTCAAAATGTCTCCGACACGGAATTTCGGATAGCTTAACGGATCTATGGAAATTAAGATCCACGAAAGGACCCAGAATTTGGTATCTGGGGAGGAACAGAACATACATAAATATATTAAATAAACGGCAAAACAGAGGGAGCCCTATGAGATGATGCTCCTGCGCAGGAAGATTGGATCCGGGTAAGGACATACGCGACGTGCGCGTCCACAGAAGCAGAAAAGTGCAATATTGGACGACGCGTGAGGTCTAGAAGAGGTCGTTGAGAATGTCTCGCCATCCAGTGCAATTAGATGATCTGACGGCGAACAATTTGGGGGTTCTGAAACGGATAAACTCCGTAGTACTTCCTACGAACTATGGCGAGGCTTGGTATAAGGACTCGCTCAACGTCGGCCAGCTGGCCAAACTAGGTATGTGGGAGAAGTGAGTGGAATGAATTACGGACTAACTGAATTCTTTGCGATTAGCATTTTACAATGAGCTTCCTGTTGGAGCTGTTAGATGTGCACTGGAGACGCCGCAAAACCACAACCAGCCAACGAAGATTTATATCATGACATTGGCAGTATTATCTCCGTATCGTGGCTACGGCATTGGCACTAAGCTGTTGGACCATATCATTGAACAAGCTAAAGAAATGTATGTTCACGATGTGTATGTACATGTATTGGCTACAGATGAGGATGCTATCCAATGGTACGAGAAACGCGGATTCGAGAAGGGCGAGCTGGTGAAGGAGTACTACAAGACCATGCAACCCAAGGGTGATGCTTATATAATGTCCAAAAAAATATAACCTCAGCTGTTTGATTTCCTTGTTTGTTCCATTTGGAGCGTCTGATGATGTGTAGTCTATGCAGTGAATTCTTGATAAATCTGGGTGACAATTCGTCTGGAGCTGATATAGCGGCCTCATAGTAGCTGTCCCCCTTAATATAACAATGCAGTTCGCCAGTCATAGAAGTTTCTGCTCACAGAAGCTATAATTAAGCAAACGGAAGAGGTCGACTCCATGTACAAGGACCACGTGGCCGAATAGTCAAATTATAGAAGTCGATCTCGATTATAGAAGATTTCCCGGATCCTAGTGTATATTCAGGGCCTTTGATGGAAGATAGTTTATCTTTCAGTGCACTAATAGCTCTGGGCCCACAAAATCCTTCAGCTACGGAAGAGGGATTCCAACGAAGAAAGCATGTAATTAAGCGACGATAGCGCTAACCCTCAATAAAGGATGCGGGCAACAATTCTAAGAGAAAGCTGCTATACACCGCGCCTATAGGCAACAAGGATGCGTGATACGTTTCTAATTCCCTACATAAGCAATATTTTAGAGATTATTTTTTGTGTTAGTATACTTCAATATTATCTACGGATTGAAGTACTACAATCAAGGGAAACCTGATTGGTAAAAACGGGAATAACAACACACTTACGAGGTATGTTTTAGTTGACCAGCTATTCATATATATATATGTATGTATTTTTAGTTATATATGTCAAGTCACTTACTATGGTATATATATATATTTATATTATAGTTATCCAATATATATATAACTTCCACAAACTGGGCAAAATCATATCGCAGAAAGGAGAAAGCTCTCAACACA
>JAJMBO010000064.1:58208-69781 GCA_030585065.1 Blastobotrys persicus
TTTTTTTTTTTTTTTTTTTTTTTTTTTTAATAGGTCTGTATTGTTTAGTATATGGACAAATGTCACATTGAGGAGTTTTTATGTGTATAATAATAATAATAATCGATTTACTCCTAGTACACACATAATTAATAAAAATAAGTGAATAATATCAAGCAGGAGAGCTCAAATATTGGTCCATTACAGACGTTTCGGCGTATTGAAAAATTCATTTATTTTTATGTATATATTCAATCAATTACTATGAATACTAGTTATCAATATAAGGAAAAGGCCAGCTAGCATGATGAATCCTGTGGAGAATGATCCAAGGCGAATTGTTCGAATCCCAGAAGTTGCGAGGGAACCGCCTACGATATTCCCTAGTTATCACTATAATTCAATATTATCACCGAACTGACCTAAATCATATCGCAGAAAGGAGAAAGTACTCAATGCAAGTACTTAAAACTCCTTGAAAGTCATACTAACTAACGAAATCCCTTCTTATTCTCGCCTTCAGCTAGGTCTAACCCGTTACACACACCAAGTACGGTCATACCCACAGGGCAACACTGTCTCTCGTTCGATCGGCCATTGTTAAGCTTGTGAGGGTCACCTTAGTAGTGCTATAGGAGACTGGGCACGAAAAGATGATACTGTACTTGAAGAGTTCTAGGGAATTGTCCTGGCAACAAGTTTTTTTAACATTGGAAACTTCAATTTGACGTAGTCAAAATTTTTAACGCATATATGCATACACACATGCATACATACCTGTACACACAATAGTAGGCCTTCTCCTAGCTCGCTTAGAATAGTTTTCCATTCGAATGCCTTTGTCGTAGATCTCAGGAGTAAATTGATTATTATTATAATTGTGTAGCAGATATGCTATTTAATCTAGATATCCAGCTTACCATCAGACTAGATAGAGCGGACAATCTAGTACATTACAATGTTACTGTTCTAGACTCTCTTTTATACATGTATTAATCCACATGAAGAGATTTCTTGCCCTTCTTCTTTTTCTTCTTATGAGTCATCTGACGGGTCGTTGGTTCCTTTTCTTGTTTCGACTTCATTTTATTGTCTTGGTGCGTAGCTTTCTTGTCACTTTCGTCTTCAGCATCCTCATACTGCCAAAGGAGCCCTAGCTCACCGCGAGCCAGCGCAACAATTATGGTAGTAAATGCAATGGCTGGACAGAGATACAAAAGCGCAGGTTGTCCTACTTGAAAAAGGTGCATAACATAGATGGTCGTTACCAGTCCCACTGCATATGACAGTAACCCCCAATGGAAATAAGGTTTAGGAAACTTTCGTGCTAGATGGAAAGGAAGACCAGTGTTCTGCCTGTAAAAGCTCCAAAGGTCAAAGCGTAAGCATAACGAGAGGAACATGGCTGGTACTACAATATCACCTAAACCAAGCATTGCCATTGCCCTATCGGTTGGCCCAGTAACAGGCCTCGGCACCTCTAACTTAACTGGCGCCTTTACTTTCGTAGCGACGGTAACCATTACATCTGTGCCGAACACAAAGTAAATGTCATACAGGAAAAGGCCAGCTAGCATGATGAATCCTGTGGAGAATGATCCAAGGCGAATTGTTCGAATGCCAGAAATTGCGAGGGAACCGCCTACGATATTCCCTAGGATCCAATGGGGCCTGATATAGTTCAGGTAACAAATGGAAGCTGCTAGCGGTACACCCAAAAGCTCTCCAAGGCTGTAATAGATGTTGATAGACTGATCGCGCTTATGGACCACAGTGAATATCCTGCTCTTTTCCTCATCATCTTCTGCCACAGAAATACCAAACTCATGATATTCAGGATCACGGGCCGAAGTCCACCTCCAATGCGGCACAGTAGAGTTGAAGAAAATTCGTGCTGACCCAGTTAAGCAAAGCGAAAAAACGCTGACAATCGCCAAAAAGCTGGCAAAGATGAAATAAACTCGGAGGATTTGCTGGATATTGTCTTCACTGAAATACTTGAACGCAAAATAGAGTGATAGAAGTGCAAAAGCGCCTACAAATGGCATCATATATGCCTCACTATTAGACATACGTTCATCTGTAGGGCAGGACTTCAGGTCTGAAGGATGAAATAACTTTTTATCCTTTCGATTGGGCACTGCAGCATTCGGCGGCCGTTGGAGAGTAGAAATAGAAGAAAAATACACAATAAGTATGGCCAATGTCAACACAATGCCATATGTGACTAGAATAGGCTGGAAAGGTACCCTATCCCACACAAAATCCAGATCATCCAACGCACGCAAACGCTCCGTTACATTCCAATCGGACACAGTGGCATTGATTCGACTATAGAAATCAGTGCCATGTTGACGGAGTTTTTCAACTGCCTGTTCAATAGCTGCCTCCGTCAATGCGCTAGTGTTCATTGAGATCAAAGTCCAGAGAAAACGTTCCCCGTGGCTGATTCTTCCCAAAATCACGTGATTGGGACAGGAAGTGGGAATTTCTCGCGACGAATAACTTTTAACATGGGGTCAAAACCGGCTTACTTGGAGATAATCATTAGATAATTAACTTTTCGTAGCAGTTTGCAAAAAAAAAAAAAAAAAAAAAAAAAAAAGAAAGAAATCAAACTGAGTATAAGCTACTGGATGAACGTAATCAACGCTATAACGTTAAATCTATCTTTTTAATCCTGTTAAATATACTTTAATCCTCCTCGTCGGTATCTGTATCAATATCACTGAGATCTTCCTCCTCTTCATCAGAACTGACATCATCTTGTACTTTAGATGGTTTAGTTTGACCTCCACGAAGTTGCTCTACTGCTCCAGCGATTGAGTCTTCTTCCGGTTCTGAAATGTCGTACTCATCTTCTTCTATCTTGAGTGGAGGAGGGTTTTCAACCTTCATTGCTACAGTTTCAACAATATCACAACCGAAGTAGCCGCTTGACAAAAGTGCTAGCTTAAATAGATATGTGCCCTCAGACGGTGGAGTCATGGTCGTTAACTGGATTTTGAAGGTTGCGATTTTGATGGAACTAGCATTCTTCAATTCTTTAGAAGAAAGATGCAAGTTATGATAAGACAGATTGGTTAATTCGGCGGGGCCGTCAACTAGCTTATTGTCTCGCTCAGATACAATAAATCCATACCAATTAGGCTTGTATGATGTGGGGAAGTATGGGGCATAGACGTTGGGGATCTCTTCATCAGTATTGTTTGTGGAGAGTGGCTCGCTGAGAATTTTTGGGTTCTCAAGATCCTCGTCTTCCAATTGGTCCTCCGGAATTTCTGGAAGTTCACATCCAGAAGGCATGACAGCAAACTTAACTACCAAATGAGCTTGTGATTGAGGTGGAACCACATTATTCTCACCCGGAACTCGGAAAAATGCCTTCAAAAGGCGAAGCTTAGGAATTGTTTTACCACACACTGCTTGGATTTCCTTTGTCACCTTATCTTGGATATTCGGACCAATATTGTCAGTGGTGATACCAGGTAGTTGCAGGTATTCACCATATGCCTGGTCTTTCAATTGAACCGCCTGAACAATGCATCTTTCTAGCTCAATAAGACGCTGGCAAAGCCCAGCATCTTTAAAAGCGGCAGCAATATCCAACATACCATTCAATATAGTCGTTGAACGCGAGGCCACGGTAAGCTTGTCTGCTTCATATTCAACAGGTTGTCTGGTCAAATGGGCATCAAGAAGACTGCGAACATATTCTGGAGAATATCGGGCCTTTGGTAAAAGAAGTTCAAACTCTGCTGCCTGAGAAAGGGTGTTCAGTAGCTTTTCATAGTTAAGGAAATGGGGTTGTTCCTTAGCACAAGCCTCAAAAAACACAGCTGCAGTCTTCTGGTGAATACCAGCTTTGGTATACATTCTGGCTCCAGACCACCAGGAGCCTACAACCCACGGAAGAACGATTCCAACGAAAAAGGCGTACAGTGAAACAACGATCGGACTGCCCTTACCCTCGACGAGGAATGTTGGCAATGCAATTCCATGAGAAGTCTGCTGTGGGCCGTCTGGATGGCCATACTTCAAAAAGTTTTCACGCGTGACTTCATCAGTAAGTGCTTTATAAGCTTTAGTGATTTCGACATATCGAGCTTCAATTTCCTCACGTGTCGTGTTGACCAGATTCTTAACCTTGTCAGGATGTAATTGTAACGAAAGCTTTCTGTAGGTAGACTTGATCTGCTTTTCTGTAGCGGAAAAGCTCACACCCAAAATTTCATATGGATCAAAGATCTGGCGCTCGTCATCCCCGGCTTCCTGGTTCTTGATCACGTAAACCAAACCTGCTAACGCGATCCAGCCCAAAATGATCACCACATTAGATTTGGTGAATATTCTAGAGCGTCGTTCCTTGGCTCGAAACTTTCTTATTTCCTCGTAGTTTGCGGGCTTGAACCCTTTAGGGACTTCTTCTGGATTCTGCGGATTCGACATAATTCGCTTTGCAGAGATATATGTCGACGGCACAAGCACCATCCCGACCAGAGTAATGGCAAAGTATGGCCATACTTCCGACTTGTCATCATATGAATATCGACTATCACTCATCCTTACGTCCGCCGCTCTCTTCCACTGTGATAATGCTGATGATGCGTGATCCCCCGTTTAGTTGTACGTGTCTCAACGCGCCCTTCCCAACCCAGATACCCTAACCCAGAAATTTCAGCAGTGATATACTCGAACTTGCACTTCCAGATCGACGCATTACGTATTTTGTGCTCGACACTGCTGTAGCCGGTTTATTAGCGCGTGGTTTTTAAGTTGATACTTGTTTCTTCAAACTGAAGAAGTGGCAGGAAAAAAGAGGGTTCCTTCCTAGAAATAGTACCGTAATAAACAATTGTGAATTTATATGTATACAAGGATGGAAACAGCGAGGTAGTATATTTTACTTTACGTTTGATCTTCCCAACCTTCGGGACGTTTGAGGTTTTTAACATTATAGTATCGAGGAGTGCAGGACCAGCCTTTCCAGGTGAAGTTGTCGTCTGGATTACATGAGCAGCGCTGCTTAAGCCTGACTTGTTCATCAGTGGGACAGTTTGTGAACGGAACATGCCAGTAACCAATATCATCAAAGTAGTGCACTTCGTCTTTCCTAAGAAATAGCGATGCGGCAATTGAGTGCACAGGAGCGTCACCCCAACGCTCGTAGAAAAAGCCACCTTCATGATCGAGGAAATCAAAATATTTGCTGTAGGCTTCAGAGCGCCAGAAATCCAAAGACGCGACTTCAAAATTGGACCAAAAATGACATTTGTTGTAGGTTTCGCCGCCATCGTCAGAAACAAAATCCATAAGCGAGTCTTTTGGAACAAATTGCGGGTTTTGCTTAATAAACTTTTTCGTTGACTCCCAGAGAGTAGGAATTGTCTCAATATATTCATATAGCGAAATGACAAAACCGTATTTCTTATTGTTTTGTTCCATGAATTTAAACACATCGTAGTCAATGTCACAAAAGAGCTTGACATGTGGATCTACTCGCCAATGGTATTTGAACTGGTTCATAATCGGATGACGCCAGAAGAATCCAGATTCATATCGGCACATGTGCCTGTAGGACACGGAGTCTCCATAAATCACATCTTTCATCTTTTCACGAGCTTGGGCAGCCTTATCTTGGTCGATCCATTCAGGGAAAGACCAATGCTCTTTTGGAATGACACCGTAATGTGTTTTACCAGAAACTAAGGCTGCAGTAACTTTTCTGAAATTGTCATCGAAAGGTTCGTCGTTAATGAACACCCAATCATAATGGAATTTACGATTGAATCGGTCTTCAACTTGATGAATTGTATCTGCCAATGACCACAGATCGTCATTCCTAGCCAAGGTCACAAAAGTCGCGTTAGCTCGTTCGTATCCATCTTGAGGGCCCACCGCGAGCTTTCCAAAGGGATATTTGCCTGACGAGCCAGTAACTGAAGCATCCTTATCTGTCGACAGCTTCAAGACTATTATAAGGATAATCGTTGCAATAATCCCGAACCGCACGGCTCGAAACCCATTTCGCGACACCATTGCTAAGTATCTCGTCAATGCGTTGGAGGGTTCACCGAGCCCCCCTGCATGCTACACAGACCGCTGCCGGGCTACCGGTCCTTCTATGCATCCATGCATGCAAATGCGTAACCGTTTGTTACTTTTAATACTGAGTAAATCAAAACAGTGATACCGGAGTTTGTTTGAGCTGCTAAAGGAGGAACCTGCTATTGAAATGTTTTGGGTGTGTAATACTGCCGTATGTTCTGGTATTAACCCATGATTATATATTTCTGACATATTCTACATCATATTCCACAAAGTATGGAATATCTTTTCATGAATTATCAAAGAATGTATATTAAGACACGGGTATCCGAAGGAAATTCAAATTAAGTGGCAAGAAATCGGAATAACTAATATCTCAGCTTTCTATTACCTTCGGTGTTTAAGTGCCGTTACCATGCTTGACAATTTTTAATTGGATTTCACTGTCCAAATTTAACAGAACAGTGCATTGTTTACCAAACAGTATAACTAGTATTCCCTCTATTAACCATTAGTTTAGCGATATATAAAAACACACTTGCTTGATACGGTTCCCAGTCAAGAATCAGTTAAATGGAAAACATTACTCCGAACAGACACTGGAGTCACGACCCCTGATATTATCTAAACCAACACTGGATAAACGTCCAATTGAGGTGCCTAGGTCATTACAACTTATTATCAGGTATATCATAATGCAGATGTACCATGGTAAAGTATGCGCTCTTGAATTGAAAAACACTTCTGAGTCCTAACGCCTATCCACTGGAGACTGTCTCTGACATAGCAAAAAGATTAGTACTTAACCTCTTAGCTCAGAGGTCTGCAGGCTGAAGAAATCAACTTGATCCAGACTGAGAACCTCAGGTTGGGAGTCGGGACGCCGACGAGAGTACAAAAAATATTGGACACCGATGAGGACGCATACCCACCAATCTCGCTGAACACAAAATGACATTTCGCGGAGGCCGGGGAGGCGGATTCAATAGTCTGGCAAGCCGAATAGGTGGAGGAGGGCACAGCAGTAATGGGGATATGGTCCAAGTGCAGGTCCGAAATTGGCAAGGTGGGTCAAAAGAAGATCTAGTGAATTTTGTCAGGCGGAAGTCGGATGTGGAACTACAGAATGCACGTGTTTCTGGAGCCGTTCTGTTTGCATCCGTTAGGAGGAGTGATATATCTAGAGTCAGCCGATGTGATGGGCTGAAATTTGCTGGCAGTATTTTGAGCCTACAGGTTGATCAGGGCCCCCCGACACCACAGGGCGAGGGCAATGAGACAGTCCAAGCTCTTCGCCAATTCCTTCGATCGAGGTATAATCCGCAAGTTAAGATGCTGGATCTGACGAATATGAAGGGAGATGCGCTATTGCAGCAGGTAGGAGTCTTCGCTACACCAAGCACAAGCGCCAAAATGTTCCCAGCTCTGATGAAGATTGCTGACAATGAACGCGACATTGTCGTAGAGTCAGTTAACTTGGCGTCAAATAATCTTCAGGAAGTTACAGCTGTTACGACCCTAGCGCAGTCATTCCCTAATTTGAAGAATCTTTCGTTAGCCGATAACCAGATTGCCCGACTGCGCGGAATAGAGTCTTGGCGACACAAGTTTCGAAATCTTCGAGAACTCATCTTGACTGGAAACCCGATCGTTGCAAATGAGCCTACTTATAAGGAAGAGGTCATGAAAATGTTCCCTCGTCTCGTCATGCTGGATGGAAACGTTGTCCGCGACGAGACCCAATTGGATATACTAAAGCTGCCTCTTCCAGTCAAGCATACGTTTTTTGAAAATCCTGACGTTCAAAACGTATCATCTAACTTCCTAACATCGTATTTTGACCTTTTCGACCGAGATCGATCGCAGCTACTGCAATTGTATGACGACATGTCCATGTTCTCGCTCTCGGTTAACAACATGGCGCCCCGTATCATCACTACAAATAGCATGGGCCCGCATTCCTGGGGCGCCTATATCCCAATGTCGCGTAATATGACGAGAATCTCTGCAAACCAGAGGCAAACCAAGCTTTCGTTGGGTCCACAAGCAATAGGAAATGCTTTTCGTCGCATTCCAGACACAAAGCATTCTCTCGTCGAGTCACCGGAAAAGTTTGCCATCGATGTCTGGCGAACACAGGGAGTCCGTCAACCGGATGATACCGGTATAGTTGTTACAGTTCACGGTGAATATATGGAACAGAACCAAGTACAGAGATCGTTTGATCGGACATTTATTCTCCTTCCAGGCCAAATGGGCAATATGATTGTCGCATCAGACATCTTTACCGTCCGAGCATGGTCCGGTTACGACGCTTATAAAGAGAACGCCCAGCAACAGTCACCGGCAGCAGCTAACAACAATATTCCACCAGAGCTGACAGGGTTGAAAGAAGAACAGCTAATGGTTATACAAAACCTCATGAACCAGACTAGGCTGACGCCACAGTATGCGCGTATGTGTGCAGAACAGGCCAACTTTGACTTACAGCAGTCTCTGGCACTTTTCCAACAAAGTCAACAACAGCTTCCTCCTGACGCTTTTGCAAACTAACCCCCTTTCGTCTGTACATAATAATATAGACTGCAAAAAGCTACTACAAGGTCACCTCGTCCAATTATATCCAGGTGTTGCATGGTTCTAGTAACTTCCCTAAACTGCTATCACGACCAACTAGCGTGAATAAACTGTCCGGTTGTCTGTAAAAAGAAGTTTCTCCCCAATTACAATTCCCCGGTATTCTCAATGACTGAGCCCAAGTGTTTAATTAGACCCGCTGAACCCAATGCTGGTTCGGACGAATCTCATCCTATTAAACCATTCGGCCCAGATACACCTGAAGAATTTACAACTAAAAAAAAAAAAAAAAAAAAAAAATAAATAAATAGGGAGATACAAAGAAAATAACTGTATACCGGCCTTCTCAAAATTAATGGGATAGCCGATAACCATAAGATCACGAGATGGGATGCTTGGGAGGTTCGTAGCATACACGACCACAACAAATATGGGACAAGCTAGGGGCCCTCCAGGACAACCAAATCAGGGGAACACCCCTGTTCCGGTGCCATTCCCTCAGACGGAAGACATAGAAGTTTTGTCATCCCTGGTTGATGAACTGACTCAAGTGTTAGAGAATAACCGTGTTGCGGTTGACAATATGTGTGCTATGGCTGATCAGCTCAACGTAGATAACGAAGAAGCCCTTTCTCAATCGAGTACTCGACGACCTTCCTTAGAGGTGGCCCCCAGTGACAAGTGTGAAGCGTATCAAATGGAAAATGAATCGCTTCGGAGGCAAATCGAAGCTCAGAAGACTAAGAACCTGGCCAGTGCGCGGCTATTACGGGTATGCCAATTGGGTCTCGAAAGCTGCATCAAACAGTTACGGCCCTTCGCCCATCAGCGGACCATGCAGACTTTGGCAATCCATAAGGAGTACATTGGCAAGATTGAGAACGAGCAAAACCGTTTCCTGGACCTCGTCCATTCCCGAGCAGAGCTTGAGCAGAAGATTTATCAGTTCGCCCGTAATCTTGGTCACGTCCTTCACACAGCTACCGAGTACACTGATCCAAAGACTACGGCTGATTACATAGATTCGCTCAAGACTACGCTCCAGAATTATGGTAAAACTAACACGTGAGCTACTACAAAGGAGTGAAGCACATATCAGGGAACAATCCTGATATCATGGTGGTTGTGATTGGAAGCAATGATGTACGACCCTTTATGACCACTTAGAATTAAAGATGCTTATTTGAGCTAGGGATGCTAGCGAAGTGCGTATATGACAACTATGCAAAAACTGCAAATCCAGACAATCTCGATTGCCATGGAAACAGGTGTCCGCAAGTATATATATAGAGGAGAAATTACAAAAATTAGATGGCAGTTGGGTCAGAGCGTTTGGAAAAGTTAAGGATACAGTCGTCATCAGGGAAAATTGTGCAGAAAACACGGATGTCTTCAGATTTATCAGTGACCTTGTGGTCCCAGTCGTAGAGGAGACATGCCTTACCGATCATGGCGGTTAGGTTCATAAAGACATAAGTCTGGCCGATACAATGATGAGGACCGGTACCAAAGACGAGGAAGTTCTTCGGATTGTTCGATGCCTTTGTGTCGGGCAGCCATCGCTCGGGGATGAAATCGTCTGGCTTCTCGTACACCTCTGGATCATGCAAAGCAGGATACAAGGTAGGAATGATCATAGCTCCCTTTGGAACTGTGTAGTCTGAGGATATTGGGTAATTCTTCTTGACTTGATACGGAACCATGGTCACGGGGGGTCTGTATCGAAGGGTCTCCTTCACGACCATGCGGGTATATTCCATCTGGTCAACCATATCAACGTCAAGACGCTTGTTAGGATCACCATTACGCACTGCCAACTGCTCCTCACGTATCTTCTTCATCACGTCTGGACGGTCAGCAACGATTTGGAACAACCATGTTGTGGCAGAGGAAGAGGCATCCTGGGAAGCAAACAAAAAGGTGAAGATTGTCTCCGAGATTTCTCTATTGGAGAAGTCGCGAACAAGGAGCTTTCGCACGTCCTCAGCGGTGTCACCGTCCGTCTTACCGGCCTTTGAGTCCTGCATAGCCTTAATCCAAGCGTCCATGATACAGGTGACTTCACCACCATTGGCCATATTAACCTTGGACTTGGCGGCACATTGAGCGAAAATGTCCATGGTGGCATCACAAATCTTCTTTCCGTACCAGGCCTTGGTAAATGGCAGGATGATTGGGAAATTGACCAATTCGAGTGCTTTAGAAATACGGTAGTAGTTATCCGTGATCAATGCAACCTGCTCTTCAGTGATGTACTTTCCACAGAAAGTACGCAGCGACACAGCACAGTTGAATTGTCTGAAGTCTGGCATAAATGGACGTGGGCCCTCTTTCTCACACTTTTGCACAAATCCCGTAAAATACTCATCATAGATCTCCTCAAGGTGTGGCAGATAGCTAGCCAGCGCAGATCTGGTAAATAGAGGGTTTAAGGATCTACGGTAGTCCACATGGGCTTTGCCGTCTAAAAAGACCCAGTTAGTAGGGCGCAGTAACTTTATGGCAACATCAACCACGCAAGGTTTAACGTATTGAGGTGAATTGAGAGCCTTACGAGCAAGGTCTCTAGTGGACGCAATGACGACAAACTTGTGGAAAACAGACACACAACTCAACGGACCGGAGTTCCACTTGGCCATATACTCTTCAAACTTGGGGTTCATGGATTCAAGGAACGGGCCCATGATAGGCCACAACTTGAACTTCGGACCAGCAATGGACCCCTTCTTGGAGATATACGAAACTTGGTCATAGACAATTGCCGCCAGAATAGCGGTCACAAAAATCTGCCAGAGGGAAAGGTTCTGCTTCAACCAGAGTGCGCCCGCCAAAAACTTAGATGAAGGCTCGCTCGATGCCAACAAATTGCTATTGTCGGCCACAAAAGTTGTGGAGGAGTCGTTCATTTTCTATCGCCAGTAGGTGGTGGGATAGTCCCAAAACTGTTGTTATAAGGGAAGAGTGAATAA
>JAJMBO010000065.1:0-69425 GCA_030585065.1 Blastobotrys persicus
CCGGAATATCCGGAAAGTGTTTGCCTTGTTCTACTTGTTCTCTTCTTTGTTCTCTTTGTTCTCTTCTTTGTTTTCTTCTGTTCTTTGTATCCACTTTGATCTCAGTTCCCTTTTCAGGCAACTGGTATACTAGCCACTTCCAAGCCACATTAGCCATTATAGCCACATCGGCCCGATCAGTGGATCCTGATCTGTTACAACGCAACAACTGGCCGTGTGGTCTAGTAGTATGATACTCGCTTTGGGTAGCGAGGACCGGGATTACCTGGTTCGAGTATGCGAGTGGTCCAGGGTTCAATTCCCTGCTCGGCCCTTTTTTTTCCAATAAATTGGCAGGTGCATGTATGCGATACATGCTTTGAATAGATACAAGGCGGCGCTGGTTTTTTTTTTTTTTTTTTTTTTTTTTTTAGGCACCGGATATCTTCACTATCCAGTGACTCGATCATTATATGGTATAAAGTTAAATAGATAATTGCCTTGTTGTAACAAGTAGAAAAACATGGATGGAAAGCGTTGTTATATATTATACTTAATCCAGTACCTATTAATCCTGAAAATATAGCTAATATTGTATATAATATAGCTATATCTTTACAATTTGGAATATAATTTTTTTTTTTTTTTTTCTATTCTACTTATATATTTTTAATCAGGATTTTTTATTTTTCACCATCGCAGTTGCTATGAAGAAATCCATACAATGCCCAGACTTTCAATGTAGAGTATTGTTGTGTAAATTACTACTTATGCCAAGTCTTCCTGCCCAACTTTTTATCGTCTTGTGAAGACGTATTATATACTATCATATACATTTATAAATAACTATTCAGAGACGTATATAAACTCAAACTAAACCAATAATAGACTGCTACCACTTGGGTCCCTACTTGCAGATTCTTCGTCCCGCGTAAGGCTTGGGGTCGGGATATCTTCACTATCCAGTGACTCGATGTATAGATCGCTGCTCGAATTAGAAATCTGGGTGAAGGTAGAGCTCCCGTCAGACGAAAACGCACCTGCCACGGCAATATTGTCATCAAAACTGCTATCACTGACCACGCCTCTTGAAACGTCAACGTCAGCAATCAATCGATGGACCTTTTCTGTGTCACAGTTTGGAAAGTGTATACACACTCTCCCTTGCTCGACTGAAACTGGCAACTCTCCAAGTTGTGAAACATTTTTGATATCTCTTAGAACGGCCTTCACGTTCTCGACATAGCGATTCAAGTCCTGTTCAATTGTAGACACAATTTCCTCAGTCAATTCAGCCTTTGCTGGTATTGTGAACTGTGGAGAGATGTCAAATTCCACATGAGGGAACTCTGGCGTTACATCACTCAATGGAGGTAATTTTGCGAAGCTTCGAAGTTTGGATTCGCGATACCCGGAGAGGGATACCGTTGGAGTACTGCTCCAAGTGAAGTTTGCACTTTGAGTTACAAACGTCCTTGTATGGTTTTTCCAAAGCCGATTTAACGTTTGGCATGGACTTAAATCTGCAGCAGGACGAAGAAAACTGCCATATCCTGTAACATACAAATTAGGGCGGTAAGCCTTGTACGAATTTTTGAAAAGTGATGATATTCCGGCTCGCTTCACAAGCGACACATTGTGAAACTGCCGTGATAAAGTGGCATGATTATGTTGCCAAAAATTCGCCGTCAGCCCCATAGTACATGGGGAACGCATAGAAGAAAAGCATCTGCGTGACCAAAACATGCCACACGGAGATGGTCTTGGTGGCGTCAGGTTATATCTATATCGTCTTAGACCCCTACCAGAAGCAGTGCTTTTCCCCTTGCAACGAGCCAAAGCGACAGAGAACTTAGTATCCCATGGCCCCAGGGATTTTTTAACAACCTTCACTGCATTACTCAGCAGTTGGAAGAAGGTGATGCCTCCTCTCATGGCGAATACATTAAATTTGCCACCCAAATATTTGCTAAGGCGTTTGAGCTAAGGTCGGGACCAAGAGCACTTTATATCTCCGACGGTTCCGCGGGGCAGTGTATCGGAACTCCGATGAGCAACCCACCAATCCATGGCCTTCTCTACCAGAAGACCAGCAGCGATGTATACTTCTAACGCCACGTAAAGAAAGGAACAGTAAGTCTTTTTTGTTCCTGTTTTTATGAGCAATTGGTGACAAAAGTTGCCAGCGGATATATACAAGTTATGTGGCGCAAAGTGGCGGTGCGCGGCCTCTCCCAACTGGGCTTACACGTAAGTCACCACACGACATCTCAGCTTTAAGGAGGAAATGGACGACTTTGTACCGAGTGGATTAAAGACATTCGACGCATTTCGTAAGTTACTATGGTCTAAAATTTATTGTCTCTTTTTGTCATTGTTCCATTGGGTCTGACTGTAATTTGAACAGCGAAGGTGTCTTCGTCCTACTCCATCAAGAGCTCTAGGGGAGGATTCGTGACTTTACTCCTGGGCGTGAGTTGTCTATTTTTGATATGGATACAGCTGGCGGAATATGTTGGAGGCGTCGAAGAGCATCAATTTTGGGTGGACCAGGAAGTTGCGCGAGATCTTCAAATCAATATCGACGTGACAGTGTCTATGCCTTGCGAAGGGCTGACGGTTAATGCACTGGATGCCTCTCGTGACCATTTATTTGCTCATGAACTCTTAAAATTTGACGCGGCTACGCTTGATACGTCCCATTCGCATCTAGTAGAGGGGAATCAACCGTATGATTCTCTACACGGAGTGCTAAAACGTGCACGGAAATCAAAGTTCAAGAAAAAGAAGAAAATAGAGGGCGACGCGTGCCGCATTTATGGTTCAATTCCTGTAACACGAGTTCAAGGCGATTTGCATATCACTGCAAAAGGATATGCGTACTTTGACAGAAAGGTTCTAAGTGTTGAACAGCTGAATTTTACTCATGTGATTGACGAGTTTTCGTTCGGTGAATATTATCCCAAACTTGTGAATCCGCTTGATGATACATATTCCGTTGCTACCAGCAATCTGCAGTCATTCCAATATTTTTTATCAGTGGTTCGAACTCATTACAAGAGCTATTCTACTGGATACACGGTAGATACAAACCAGTATGCGGTTACAGAGCAAAAGCGCACTCCAGACACATCATCTGGCCAGCCGCCAGGACTTTTTTTTAAATACGACTTCGAGCCATTAGCCCTCACAATCACTGACACTCGAATGCCGTTTACACAATGGCTAGTTCGCTTAGTAAACATTATTGGCGGTCTTGTGGTTTGCACTGGCTGGCTCTACAAGCTTTCAGAGAACGCCCTTTCACGACTGTTTGGAAAGACCAAGCTACGTACTGGTATGCTGGATAAATTAGCATCTGAATAGATTTTTTTTTTTTTTTTTTTTTTTGGATTGACGCAAAGACCAGATTTGATTGGCAAACGGTCAGAATTATAAATTCACACGCTTTCAACGGCAATTTTGGAATGACGTGTCGTCTTTATATAGGGACATCGAGAAATTACTAGCTGAGCCTATAGACACATGTGGTTCCTGAATACGTATGCTATGCATGTACTAACTTTACGCAAAGTCAACGTTAATTCTAATAAAATATTATTGAGTCACAGAAATATTATCAGGATATGGAGAACTACTCCATCGAAGTAGCAGCGACAGTTTTTTCTGGAAAGTGTCTAATAAAATGAGACTAGGTATGTGGATTACGTTTTAGTGTGAAAATATTGCGCAGTCTAGATAAGCTGATTTCAGAATAAATGGCCGCTAATGCATGGTACAAGAAAAAGAAAGAAGGAAAAGCAGATATCATCAAGTAAACTCAATAAACAGCACAATATACAGATGCGCACAGATGCAGACAAATAAGCCATTGGTGAGCAATTTAAAATCTCTTTGCTGCGTCTTGAGGGCCCTTAGAACCACGACAGTCACATGAAACGATGCTTTCAAATAGATTTTGTTTGCTGGTTGTAAACCTTTTGGTGACCACTATACCTCAAGTCCTGGCTGTGGAAGACAGAGCTCAGTCTCAATATCACGGCAACGGGCTTCATCAGAACGGCGAGGAGGAAAATGGCGTAAAACAATCTCTTCCACTGGTCAAAAAGGAGGCTCAATATTTGGGTGGGTCTGGTTACAACCAGCAGTTCCAGGGTGCTCAAGTTAATGACCCGAATCAGGGTTCGCCTGGTCAGAGTAATGGTGGATATCCGCAACAGATGCCAGCTCAGTACCAAAATACGAATCAGAATGCTTCAGACACAATTGTAAGAGCATCAGATGTTGCTCTTCCAACAGCAAATTCAGTTTCTGTCTCGAATATTGAACCATTAACTGCCGGCGCAACTTCGACAGCCACCGAGGCAATGATGCCAGTTCAGATGATGAACTCTTCCAATCCTGTTCTAACATATACTTCATTCAGTCCGGGAATCCAGCGTACAAATACCAGCAGCTTACCGCCCGGTATCACTAGTATTCCTACGTCAGATGTTGCCAGTGCAAACCTCACCATGGCCGCGAGCGACATGACTAGGTTTACGAACGGCCAGATTGTACCTAGCGATTTTGCTGCTAACGTCAGTCTGAGTACGACTCCAACTACAGCCTTTACTTATATGTCTCCGAGTCTATATACTCAGACATTGCAGACTGTCAAAAACAATCGACAGGAGTGGTACACACTGACCCGTGTTACAATGGTCCTCGTAACTTCTACTCCAGCAGGAGCGAAGCCAGCCTCGAATACGTCAGCTACACAAACTGGAGAAGGCAGTAAAAGCTTTAACAGTAGTGGGGAAGCCACTGGTACCCAGGGAGTTAGCGATAGCCCGAAAACTTCTGCAGCACAAGGGGAGGAGTCCGGTGCTGAGGATGGTTCTGCTTCTACCTCTTCTACTTCCTCCGCAACCGACGGCGAAACGGCTGCCCAGAATTCTGCACCCTTGAGTATAATGCCAGTGTCTAAATTGGCGCTCGTGCTCTTTAGTGGTAGTTTTCTATTCCTCTAAGCAGCCGAACCTTTGCTCTCAACCTTTCTTAAACGCACACGGAGACAAAACTAATATATACATACAGGCACTTCCTTTTCTGATACTTATATTGTTCTTATATTTGACAGCTTTGGCTGTTTTATTTTCTTAATAAAATACACAAAAAAAAAAAAAAAAAAAAGGAAAAGGATAGTTAGATGCTACCAGTAATTTCTGTTCAAACGTCTATTATTTACATTATAAATCAGTGGTTTGCAGTTTCAAAAACCACCCGTGAAAGGTCGTCATTCCGTTGTTCGAGCCAACCGGACAGGAATTTCCACATTTCACTGTCACCGGTATTCCAGGCTTCTATGGCTTTTTTATCCTTATCGTTGTTATCGTGTTCATTTTTTGAGGTAACCCTTTTAATAGCATTCTTACTAAGTTCTTGAATCCACGAGAGCTTTTTGCTGTCCTTGGGTCTTTCCACAGTGGATGGTCGGTTTTCATCCATTGAGAAGCCTAAATCCCATTCAACGAGCTCTTCTTGAACCTGATCCTGGCCAAATTCTTGTTCCCAAAGCAACCAAGTGGTGTTCGACTTAGACGGCAGGCTGTACATTGCGTCTTTGACCAGCAAGAGACGCTGGTCGATTCCGACCATATCGCTCGTCACATAGCCTGACGTAAGCGCCCGCAAGCTTTGGTCCCGTACCAGATGCTTTCGGGCGACCCCGGCAGTTACATCTTGCTTACCCTCTGTTACGGTCAGAACAGAAACTGGGTGAGCCACACTTATCACCGAAAAGTAGCCGGAGTTAGCTGGTGGAAGAGATGCTAAAGGTTGGACATTTACCACAGCTGGAGAGAAGTCTTCTCTGGAGGCACATGGGTTTCCACAAAGTCGTCCCGACGATGACCTGACAGGAACGTGGGTGTCCCGCAATTTTTTTGCCATTTTCAAAATTGGCTGAGTGGGGGGGCAGGAATCAGAATCCTCAAATTGCGGGCAGCGTGCCAACCTGTGGGCAAGTCGACGTGCCGGTTCGCTAAGGCTGTCTTCTGCATTTGGACCCAAAACCGCAAGACCTTTTGGGTATTTTGACAAAAACGCATGATGAAGATGAGCATTTGCAATCCGAGCCGTCTCTGAAAGGCTTTTTTCGCCTCCATCAAACATAATCTCCATATTTGCCGGAGTGTAATGGGCGACCAGATTTTGCTCTTCTTCGTAAAACAGATCGTCCACCAACTCCGGATCTGAGGAGCCCTTTAGCAAAGCATTGATGACCTTCTTGGCGTACGTGACGTCGGCGTGGAATAAATCCGAATCCATATTCCTGTACTTGACTGGTTGTTCAAAATTGCAAGAACGGAAATGTTCTAAAGAGTCATCACTATCGAACCAAGTCGCGGGGATTGCAGTATAGTCTGCATATAAGCCGGCACCACGAGCGGCCCAAGCGAAGAGCTTGTTATTCCGCGCCTTATAGTCGTCCTCAATTTGTGAACTGGCGTTGAATTGGCTGTAGTACGGATTGGATTCACAGTCCTTCCTTGTAAGAATCACCGGCTCAAATCCAAAGGCCCACCAGGCTCGCTTCCACACCTGCAAAAGCTCATTTACTTGTTGACGTTCCTCTTCCGAGTCGACATAAGTAGTGACCGGGCATCTTCGATGGGTCGGAGGCAGTTTGGTTGACGCTACCGAATATCGAGGATCAAACACAATCGGCTTACGCCATGCAGCCACAGGGTCGACGCCATATATTTTACCCTCTGTTATCTCCTTTAGCTGTTCTTGGTTATCCTTAATGGCAGTCAGCAACATATTATGGGTTTTCACTTCCTCCAACGGGGGTGTAGCGTCTGGAGCTACATTACCAGATGGAAGGCATGTCCACAGAACAACCACAATCAAACAGAATACAACCAAATTCCGAAATTCTTTCCTGTGCCGACCCAAGCGGCCGCCGCCACCGCCGCTACGGGGCCGTCCGTTCGAAGGTGCCTCTGGCATCTCTTTCTATGACACGGCAACAAAAAGAAATAGTACGAATCCAGTAGTTGCTTTGAATTGCTAAGTGTCCGTCTACTCGGATCCCAACTCCTTCTGTCACTCGATGCCCGTAAGGTAAAGCGCTTTCTCTGCTGGTCCTCAGGGCGTCAGTAGTAAGCGTTTTTCTGCCGATGGCCAAGCGCGGGCGCGCATCACCAGGATCCCCTGATTTTTGAGGCTACAGTTGGCATTAGATGTCAGTCGTTGAAAGAAAAACACTTTGGACACCATGAGAAGCTTCATTCGTCCTTACATACGCTTGTTCAAGGGAAGTGAGCGTTAATTACTTGTCTACGGTGGTTCAGGGAAGATATTCAATTTCTCAAGCACTTAAAATGATTCCTTGTGGGTTAGGGCATGATTTTTTCTGAGGGGAGAAGTAATTTTTCACTTCGAAAGAGGGCTTCATTTTTTTTTTCTTTGATTTATTTTCATTTTCCTTTCATCCTGTGCAGGATCAAAACCATGGCAAAAGGAAAAGTCGACTGGGTAAAGAGCCTAGTGGGCCAGCAGCACGATGGAGCGATTTCGCTGATTGTTACATCATTGGGGAACCCAGGAGCGAAGTATAAGAACACACGCCACAACGCTGGCCATATTGTATTAAACTCTGTGCGACAGAAACTGCAGTCCGAACAACCGAATACAACGCCAATTCAGGGAGGCGGGTTAACAAGGTTTAATAATTGCCCAAATCTGCAGTTCATGGAGTCACACCATTATATGAATCTGTCTGGTCGAGCCGTTCGAGGCGTGTACAAGTGGTACGATAAAAACTACGGTAGAGGTATGCGCAGCCGAAGGCTGTTGGTGATACACGATGAATTGGACTTGCCGTTGGGTACTGTGGCCTACAAGCAGCCGTCTCGAGCGACGAATGGCCACAATGGCCTGCGACACATTGTCCAGCAAACGGACGAGCATTTTGCACGTCTGCGGATTGGAATCGGTCGTCCAGAGAGCCGGGATACGGCAGATGTAGCCAATTACGTTTTGGCTCCGTTTACCCCCACCGAACTGCAGACAATGCGCGAGGACGTGGCAAACCAGGTTGTAGACTACCTCCGTGAGGTCATTGCCCACTATAATCTGGCAGAGTTCTGATTGTTCGTTTATCATGGAGAAGTCGAGGAAATGACGATGGATCATCGGCGCGCCCGCGCACATCCCTGCATGGGCTACGAATTGGGGGCCACCCAGGCAAAGATTAAAGAGACATGGACGTTAAGTACGAACTCAGCGCAGGACGGCAGACTGTGAAGGAAGCTGTGCGAGCGCTCTTGTCGTGCATATTGTTTCATAGACTCTTTGGGCCCATTGTCCCTCAAACTCGCGAGGCATTTGGGGTGACGTACCCATGTGTGGCGAGTGACGAGGTAGACAGTTTATTAGACGACAAGATTTCGCAGTTTATGAGGACCAGCGAAGCGGGGGGACAGATTGGAGTGCAATTCTTTGAAAAGCGGGCAAAGAAGCCGTCATGGTTCGGCAAGACGTCTGAAGACGTTTGCTGGGAGCAGTGGGTGATTGAGGTTTCAATAGATAATGAGAAGGATAAAGAGAAGAGCAGATTGAACACTGAACGACAGCTGCGAGAGATTCTACTATCAATAGTTAGTGTTGTTAACACCAACAAGGACCACATACCGCCAATTACTACCACCGACGCCACTCCGTTTCCCTATCAGATTGTTGTGCCTTCCGACACCAGCGGCGAGGAGACTTGGGGCTCTGTGATCAGGAAGATGCTTGTCGAGCAGTAGTAGCCAGGACTGTGTCATGTCTTTATTGACTACCTGGCATCTCTTTTTCCACTGGAAGTAAATTGACCAGTGGTCATAATTGGCTGAAGCTCGCTCGCTACTGACCTGTATACAGCTGAATAGAGCAACGAACGGTTGGTCTAGACATCGGCCCATCATCTCCTCCATCCTACTAATACCATATTACGGCTCCATGGTTCATAAACATTTGATTTACATAGTCAACTACAACTTGCTCAAGTACTGGTCTCCGTTAACCAATATACAATCTTTAATGACATAGGGAACCGCCTTCTGAGCAATGCTAATGACCTCCTCGTCATGGGTACCTGGCTGGAGCCAAACTGCCTGAACGGCTCCATTCATCTTCCCCACCTCTTTCATCAACTCCTTGGTGATGGCAGGCGGAGTTACCACACTGAGGCCGACTCCAGAGCCTCCCTCAGGCACGTCGAGTTCCTTCACGTCCGCCACACTCTGCATGTCCAGAATGACCTCCTTTCGAGGATTGATCGGAGTCACCGGCATCTTCCTGTCCTTGTACCATTGAAGGACCTTGAATCCGAACTTGTCTGGGTTCGACGACGCTCCGGCCACCGCATACAGTCTTCCTGGCTTGAAAAAGTGCTCCATATCGATTAACTTGTTTGATCGCACGAGACGCAACGAACGCTCGTATAGTGTTTCTCGGGCCGACCACCCCGGGCATATCCGATCGTGCGGCTTCACAATATGACCAAGGGCTCGTGCCTGGTAGGGTAACTGGTGGGTCCGCAACTGGACGAAATTAAAACCTTCATGGTTCTTTGGGATCTTTCGTTTATCTCTGTTTCGGCTATTGATTTTGAAAGAGGTGGTTTTATTACTACGATTCTTGATCCACGTGAAAAAAAAAAAAGAAAAAAAAAAAAAAAAAAAAAGCGGCTTCTTTTTCCAGAAAAAGAAGCAAAAAGCGCAAAAGACATACTGTACATACCAATCCTATCAATCAATTCACGTCAGTTGATGTTCTGGAAATAGCTAACCGAGTCAGGAGCGGGCTCTGGTGTCAGGCCAGTAGATGCACCATGCTGAAAGGGATCAGGAAAGTCTGGAGGGAAAACAGCTGCTTGCTGCTGGGTCTCTGGGACAGAGAAGTTGACGGGATAGTTGTAAATACTGGCAAATGCACGGGGGTCCGGCACTGAGTGGGTTTCCAAAAGCTGACTCTGTGCCGATTGAGGCATGATATCTTCGTTAAGCAGAATCATGTCGTCATCATATGGGTTGTGTACATTGTGAACACCGCCAGAATCATGGCCACCGTTGAATTGTGGTCCAATTGGGTAGTAGTAATCAGCTGCACCGTAGTTTTGACTTGGCTTTTCGTGGTCATCATCCTCGTTGGCATATTCGCCATTGAGACCTGGAGTGTCCTTAACAAACAGGTCCTCTCCCATCCAAAACACCGTGTCCATACGCAGCGCAGCCAGGCCAGTGCCCTCTTCCCAACCTTGGGAAAGGATCCGGAGGGCAAAGAGCCACTTTCGCAGCGTCTCGTGTGTATCTTTAAATTCCTGAGATGTCAGGGACGTGATGTGATGGAAGTATATAAAATGGGCGACTGTGGAGAAGTTGAGTCGCGTTGTCGAGTACCAAAACGCATGCAGATGCGAATGGGTGATTTCGGATGTGAAGGTAATGACACGCTGTATCGTTTCATACGCATGTGCTCTATATTCGCGAAGCAGCGGCTTAGGAATAAGACCTGAGCAAATTGGATGAAGACGCACCTTGTGCAAAAGCACCTCGACCGTCAACGCCGCCAGGTTGATTGTGCCGTTCTTGCAAAATTCCCCGGCGGGCGCCGATTGCATATCCTTGAGCTCAGCGGGGAGCGCTTCTCGCCATTGGCGAAGGCGGTCAAAATACTCATTGACCTTTGCTCGGGTGGATTCGACATTGTGGTATCGCTGCTTCATGTACCGTAGTGAATACAGGTCGTCGGATATGTCGTCCAGAAGTAGCGTCAGCCGGTGCATGTGCACAAACAGCTGAGCCGACGGTTCGTCACTCTCGTAATTCAGTTTGACAGTCGAGTTATTTGAATTAAGTAGCGGGGGACGGCCGGTGTTGACACTGGTCCATTTCTCCATAATGTACACCGTCGTCCACAGCCTCTGGCGCAACCGCTTCTCGGCCGGTGAAATGGTCCAATCCGAGCAGTCCAAATGCAGCCCTAGGTTGTGGCTGGTGGACACGAGATTGGCCATTTGGGTATGTAGATGATATGTTTCGGCGTTTTCACTAGGACCCAGTCGCTTCTGCAATAATAGCAGCAGACACTGCACGGATGCAAGGCTGGGATATTTGGTCTCCCGGTCCAGAGCTATTGCGCACTCCTTGTACAGCGAAAGGTTCAGACCCTTGGGCATGACATTGACACAGAGGTACGGATCATACTTCCACCATATGCAGCTCAGAGCCAGCAGCCCAGCCAGGAGCCCGATGTTGATGTTGCGCTTGTTGTGATAGTAGTCTCTATAAAAGCTCGCCTTGTCGACTATTGGGTACGTAGGATATGCAAATCTGAAATATAGGGCGAGAAGCCGCTCCTCAAACTTACTGGCCAACGCATCCACCCGGCGCCATTGGTCCTCGACTTCTACTTGGATCTTCTTCTCTCGCTCCGTGTCCTTGATAGCCAGAAACTGCACAGGCATCTCCGGGCCCTTCTGGACACGGCGAATGGCATGCTTGATAAACGTGTGAGTCTCCGTGTCGTCGTATTTGTAGTATTGTAATAAATACGGGTCCTGATCTCCCGACAACCCCAGAAGAAGCGCTGAATCAAACCCCTCCGGCACCAACGGAGGCTCGTTAGATTCCTCGCCCAGATCCAGGTCATCCGGCGGTTCCAAAGCCGGCGCCTCTATCTTTGGACCCAAGGAAGATGTATCTTCTCTAACTGGCTGCGGCGGGTCGTTTTCTCCTCGCCTGCGCTTAGCCGGCTGAGCAACAAACGTACACTGGGCATCCACCCGCTTGCACAGCGCACAAATGCCCTCCTCGAGCATGTCGCAACGAGCCTTGCGCTTCCGACAAAAATCGCATGGCCGATTCCTTCGCGATCGATATGGTCTAACTGAGGTGGTAGCAGATGGTGTCGCCCCTGCGGACTCGTTGATTGCCATAAAGTCAGCTGCTAACTAATAACAACCACAAAAGAAGAATTATGCCCTACACGCAATTCGTAGCTGCGTTAGCTGGCGAAATATGGCTAATTTTTTTTCTTTTCTCCTTCAAACAAAGATGGGTTGTCTAAATCACCCAGTTGATCCGTCCGATAAAAAAAAAGTACCACACCTCTGTAGCTTCGCCGGTCCGCCGTCCGACTCCGGCCTTTCTTTGGCCGAGTTGCATGAACCCGGGTCCTGTCTTTCCAGTGGTTTCTTCAGGGCATTTGTTTGCTGGTTCTGTGGATTGGGCTCAGGTCGCTGGGCCGTGAACGCAAATAATAAGTGTTCAGAGAAAGATGTAGTGTGTCCTAAAGAACAATGATTATCAGGCTTAGTAAGTACAGCAGTAAGTCGAGAGTGTAGTAGGAACCAAACGATTGTCATGCTTAAGATGTGCAGTCTAATAAGTTGGCTTGTAAAGAACAATGATTATCAGGCTTAACAAGTACAGCAGTAAGTCGAGATTGTAGTAGGAACCAAACGATTGTCATGCTTTAAGATGTGCAGTCTAATAAGTTGGCTTGTAAAGAACAATGATTATCAGGCTTAACAAGTACAGCCAATAAATCGAGAATGTAGGAACCAAACGATTGTCATGCTTACGATGTGCAGTCTAATAAGTTGAGCTTATAGAGAACCAAACGATTGTCATGCTTTAAGATGCACTATCTAATACATCTACCATTGCTTTAAAAAGCACTACCTCCTAGTTATTGCGAGCCGAGGAGAAGTAAGCTACCTACAATCACCCGTTCAAACAAGCATTTGGATCAACTTGGGCGTCTTTCGTGAGCTTCGGAAGCGTGGAAGCGGACTTCCAGAAATCCCACTTACGGTCGGGCCAATTGGCATCTACAACTGGCTCGTGTTTCTGCATTTCCGCTGCAACCTGTTCGGTCTTTTTCCACACTCGCAGCAGATTTCCGCCCACAAGGCCACGGATATCATCGTCAGTGGCGTCCGACCTCTCCATGACCCGTTTAATGAGGTCTGGATATTTAGACACGTCCTCGAGCCCTTCGGGACCCTCAGGAATGCCGTCAAAGTCGGAACCGAGCCCAACATGCGCCCATCCAGCTACCTTGGCAATGTGCAGGATATGATCGACTGCATCATCGATTGTGGCCTTGGGCAGTCCATGCTTGTTCTTTTCGTCTGTCTGGGTGATGAAAAGCGGGTAAAAGTTGACCTGAACTACGCCGTCCAGTTCCTTGATTCGCTCGAGCACATCGTCAGGCACATTTCGCCGATGCTCGGTGATGGCGTGAGCTGAAGAATGGCTGAACATGACAGGTGCCTTGGTAATATCTAAAGTGTCGTGCATAGTTTGATAGCTCACATGAGACAAGTCCACCATCATGCCCAGCCGGTTCATCTCTTTGATGCCCGCCTTGCCATATTCAGTCAGCCCCTTATCCGGCAGTCCGCCTGCCACACTGCTGGCGGCGGTCGCAAACGGATTGTCGCAATTGTGCGTGAGGGTGATGTATCGAACCCCAAGGTCGTAAAACTGGCGAATCACCGCAATGGACACATCCACTTGATGCAATCCCTCGGCGCCCAGCATGCTGGCAATCTTGCCTCGCTTATAAGCATCTCTGGCTTCGTCCACTGTGTTGCACAGCTCAAAAACCTCGGGCACCTGAGCCAATGCTCGCTTGGTCACATCAATCTGCTCTAAAGTGTCTCTGACGGCCGAATTCGGCTGATTAAAGTCCTGATACAGTGGATCCGGGTTCTTGCACTCGATAAACACGCTCCAAAACTGTGCACCAACTCGCCCTTTCCTTAGCTTGCCGACGTCTGTATGAGACTCCAGATCCCCGTTGAAGCAGAATCGATTCCCCTCGATCTCGTTGTGCAGCTGAACCCGCAGCAGGTACGGCAAGTCGTTGTGCGTGTCCAGAATCGGCGTGTCCTCCAGGATCCTGTCCAATCTTTCTTCAAACCCCTGTGCCATTGCTAATTTATGTTCTCCAGCCCTGGGCCCTCCACCTTTTATATACCCGCCAAGAGGGGGTCTTGCACGGCTCAGATCGGACAAACCTCCGACCGAGCCTTGGTCATGCTCATTAGTATATATTATTATTATTAACGTAGTTAGCATTTAGCGTGTTCCTTTAAAACTCTATCCAGAACGCCCTCAGCGGCAGTTAGCTCCAAGTTGGCCTCGGAAACGGAAAGCCCCGTCTTACAGACAACAATTGCCAGCTTGACCGATTCGCCACAAGCACCAATCGTTCGATCTATTATCCGGTCGCCCTCGGAGTCGTTTGGCACTGGCTGAGGACCTGTCGACACGGTCTTGTTGTCTTCATTGATGGTGTAAAAACACTCGCCACATATTGTTCGCAGAATCCGTCGGGAGCGTGCTCGCAACTTGAGGTTGGATACCTTAACATCCACCATCAGATTGCCACAGGTCTTGCCAATCCGGATCATGACCCCAGTGGAAATCATATTAAGCACCATCTTGGTAGCCGTCCCCGCCTTCATTCTCGTCGATCCAGTCACAACCTCCGGCCCAGTGATTGGGGTGATCATGTAGTCCACGTCTCCAGATGCCTCCATCTCGGAAGGAGACGCACAGGCGATACCACCAGTAGTGCATCCAACCTTCTTGGCATATGCTAGCCCACCAAGCACGTATGGCGTTCGACCTGAGGAGGCAATTCCTATAACCGTGTCCAGCTCCGGATCCAACTTGATATTTTCCAAAGCCAGCTTGCCCTTTTCAGGAACATCCTCTGCTCCCTCAATAGGGTTCCTAATGGCATGATCGCCTCCCGCAATCAGTCCAACAAACTGAGTAGGCGGTGCAGAATACGTCGGAGGGATCTCGCTGGCATCCAAGACCCCTAATCGCCCACTGGTGCCGGCTCCCATGTAAATAACACGACCTCCCCGACGCACCTTGGGCGCAATAGCATCAATTGCCTGTGCAATAACCGGAATGCAAGGCCCAACTGCCTGCGCAGCGATCAGGTCCTCATGGTGCATCCGAGTAACAACCTCCTCAGACGGCAGAGAGTCAATATCGGCAGTTTTGGGATTTCGACCCTCAGTCTGCAATGAACTTATATCTACAACCGTCATTGTAGTTTTTGTAGGCAAAAGGGGGCACAGGGTCAGTCTTAAATGCTGCTCGTGCACAAAGTACCACCGGAGGTTGGTCCGTAGCTCTTCGGCGACTTCGCCGACCGTTCGAACCGGCGCCTTCACCGGTCTTCGCCGGATTCCACCACCACCAGCCGGATTGGATGGAACATGTCGATAGAAATGTCTAGTGACATACATTATCTGCCTGCTGTTTCATTTCTATCTCTTCTTATTGTCGCCGCCGACATTGAATCCGTCCTCTGCTGAGATCACCGCCTGTCGCTCCGGTACCTGCGTGGTCCATGCACGTATGAGTGATCGGCCATCCGAATACAGCAACGTTAGCCGAGTCGCCCGTTTGTCAAAACTGCTTTCAACTCATTGTTTCTCTTCGCTCAGCTGGTGGTTTTCTTGATTTTGTTTAGTTTACTAGCGTTCAGTGCGTGGTTTAATAGAGGGAAGAGTGCTCAGACAATCTGCTTGTTGCCGTGGCAACGGGGTTTTTTTTTTTTTTTTTTTTTTTTGTTCGAGTTCATTTAGTTTAGTTTAGCAATTGAGTTGAGGCAGTTGGTTGGATTATTTTTCAGGGCGGAATGAAGGGATCTGGGGTGTATGGTGGATTGCATAGGAAGGGGGTGGACAGAAGGAAGTAAAATGTCAATTGACCGTATTCTTTCATATATATATATATATATATATATTACAAAGCTAGCACTATCAAACTCAATAAGCTATTCATTGGCAATAAAACTGTAGTCGTGGCCCATATTGCTGTCTACAAGTCAGGTTAGAAAACTGCAAATCATACACCAATAAGAAAATTACTCGATTAACAAGGGATATATCAAAGAAGTAAAGCTATCACTTTCAAACTCAATAGGCTGTTCATTGACAATAAAAATTGTAGTCGTGAGAGGGCGGTGGACAGAATGAAAGTAAAATGTCAATTGGCCTTATTCTTTTATATACATATATATATATATTTACAAAGCCATCATTATCAAACTCAATAGTCTGTTCATTGACAATAAAAATTGTAGTCGTGGCCCATATTGCTGTCTACAAGTCAGGTTAGAAAACTGCAATCATACACCAATAAGAAAATTACTCGATTAACAAGGGATATATCAAAGAAGTTGCAAAAGAAATATAAAGGAAAAACAGAGATGGAAAAAGCTATCCAAAAATAACAAAAAAAAAAAAAAAAAAAAAAAAAAAAAAAAAAAAAAAAAAAAAAAAAAAAAAAAAAAAAAAAAAAAAAAAAAAAAAAGGAAAGTCTAGAAGGTAATCCAGGATACACCAATTAACAATGCCAATGACACACGGTTAACGATTATACTTTGGGCACTGTTGACGGAAGTGATGTCGCTAGGGGAAGATGTCGTAGCCTTCGATGATGCCGGTTTCCTCGTGGGTGTCGAGCAAGTGGTACACGGGGCAGAAGTTTCACAGGTGATACAAGATGGAGCGCTGCTGTTTGTGCCACCAGAAGGCATAAGCGAGGCTCCTGGTACAGGGGGGACTGGTCCAGTTTGCTCTAGACATGTTGGGCACGGGGCTGCTGGTTGCTGACCACCGGCATTTGGCGAAGCTGCTGCTGGCGCATTGTTGTCAGGATTCTCTGGTGGAGCATTTGGAGGTACTGGTGCATTGTTTGCCGCTGGAGGTGTAGGAGCTGTAGGCATTACAGTAGGGGCTGTTGGAGCAGTGGGGCCCTCGGGTTGTTCGCATTCTTGACAAGGCGCCTGTGGCGGCTGCGGAGGAGCGGGAGGTTGTGGTGGCTGTGGAGGAGCTGGAGGAGCTGGTGGCTGTGGAGGAGCTGGAGGAGCTGGAGGTTGTTCAGGAGCTGGAGGAGCCGGAGGTTGTTCAGGTGTTGGTGCTGGCGGCTGTTCGGGAGTTGGGGCTGGAGGTTGTTCGGGAGTTGGTGCTGGAGGCTGTTCGGGAGCTGGAGGTGCTGGAGGCTGTTCGGGAGCTGGAGGTGCTGGAGGTTGTGGAGGCTGCTCGGGAGCTGGAGGTGCTGGTGGCTGTTCGGGGGCTGGAGGGGCTGGAGGAGCAGGAGGCTGTTCGGGAGCTGGTGGTGCTGGAGGAGCTGATGGCTGCTCGGGAGTTGGTGCTGGAGGTTGTTCGGGGGCTGGAGGGGCTGGAGGAGCAGGAGGCTGTTCGGGAGCTGGTGGAGCAGGAGGCTGTTCGGGAGCTGGTGGAGCTGGTGGCTGTTCGGGTGACGGTGCTGGTGGAGGAGACGGTGCTGGCAAAGACTGTGGTGCGTTTTGCGGAGAACATACTTGGTTTGGCATCGTAAGGCAAGGAGGTGCTGGCTGGGTCTGAGGACTTGGCTTAGCACATTGCGTACAGACTGGCGACGGCATACTAGGCACGTTTGGTGAAGGAGCACTCGCAGCATTCTGTGGCGAGGTGGGTGCTGGAACGCTCTCTGGAGGGACAGTCGGCATAGTTGGCACAGGAGGAGGCTTCTGTTCGCATACTTGACACGTTGGGGTCGATTGGTTGAATGACCCCATGGCCATAGTTGGCTGTGGCACAGATTCTGACCCAATGGATGGAATTTCCTGTGTAGAGGCTGAAGGTCCAGGAAAGACTTGTTCATTAGTGGGTACAGTAGGGGACATGACAGGAACTGAAGCGTTCGAAGGAGTTGAGGGGATCGCCTGAGTAGCAGGGCTGCTTTCAATACTGGGTATTGCCTGAGATTCGCTTGCAATAGAAACACTTGTTGGCAGAGGCACCTCTGGTGAGACCGCAGGACTGGAAATCTCTGGAGTAGGGAGCATGCTTGTAGGAAGCTCAGGGCTTGGAACCTGCTCGGTAGGGGTCGTCAAAGCTGGGCTTGTAATTTCTGGAAGACTAGTAGTTGCGGATGGTATAGGAGCTTCGAAACTGGTAGGAAGGGCAGGACTACTCAACTCTGCTGGAGTAAGTGTTGGAGCTGTGGCTGGTTGAGAAAACTCTTCTGATGAACCCATAGGCTTGATACTAACATAGCGAGCAGTCTCCATTTCCTGTACCTCCTGCGACATTTGCTCGGTCTGCGCAGCGTTTTGGCAGATGCCATTAGCACAGTTGGTGATGGCAACCTGATTGCAGATTCCATTCATACAGTTGGCAGTAGCAGCCTCGTTGCAGATTCCGTTTATACAGTTGGCGGTAGAAGCCTCGTTGCAGACTCCGTTCATACAATTGGCAGTAGCAGCCTCATTGCAGATTCCATTGATGCAGTTTGCGGAAATAGCAGTTTCACAGACGCCATTTACACAGTTCACAGTCTGACCAAAGCTTGCACTAAACAGGACCTGACCGCCGCCGCCTTCGGGCGCTTCCGGTACCTCTGGGATACTTGGAACCTCTACATCGCTCTCTCCAGCATTTTCACAGTCCCCCGAGACACAGGAAGAGCCTGAAAAGCTGATGCCGTTGCCTCCACAACTGCCAGAAGAGCAGGAGCTATGCGAAAAGCCTATGTCTTCGCATTGACCACTTACACAGGTTCCGCCTCCAAATAGGCCCTCAGATTTGTCATCACAAAGCCCGGAAAGGCAGCGTTCTTCGAGCTCGACAGTACGGTACTTGTTGGCCTCTTGGACTATATTCCCTTCATCGTCAAACTCTAGATCCTCCAATTGTTGATATGTATCAGCGATAACTCTCAGCAAGAGCACAGCTAAGACAGTAATTCGTTTTCTAAAAATCATATAAAAGCAACAAGTAGTATCGTCAAAGCGAAAGCGAAGCCTTCCATATATGGGGGGTGATTGTTTATATACTTTTGTACATTTTGAAACTCGCTGCTTTGTTTGTTTGATAAATCCGATTGCGGATGATCTGTACGATCTCTATATTCGGTAAGGCTGTCGGTGTCTGATATTGACATGATACATGATGTGTGTTTTTCAGGCATAAGCCTAATATATACGTTCTAAATAAAATCTGCTTAGTTATGAAACAACCTGGGAAGGGATGAACTGGGCAGCTGGTCCAGCTCGTAGCATTTTGAGACAAACAACCGGCACTAGAACGAGTCTCATATCTCGAGAAGAGGAAATGGTAATGAGAATTAGGAAAGCCATTTCTACATTTTGTGCGAGCGTTGATTTGTATCGACGTTTTGATTTTCAACGAATCCTAATTTTGGTGTTTTGATCTCTAAGTGAGGGCACTGCTAATTTCAGCGTGAGATTTAACCTTTTTTTCGAGTTTTATAGTTAGAGAAGAGGCTGCGGGTGGTGAGAGTACACATTGGTTGTTTATTATTATTATTTTTTATTATTATTCTTAGGGCTTTCTCTAAATATCATTCATTTGAACATCTTGTTTATAAGTAAAAGTGGTAATGGACGAATGATAGATACAGAAGACAATAATCGTACAATCCGAATATAATGTATAATGTTCACTGCCCCTCGAAATGGACTGTTAAGCTTACGGGATACCCAAGGTTGAGCGGATACAGAGACATTGAGATAAAACGTGGAAGCAAAACATTTCGGATATTTGAAACACGTACTCTGGTTGTGTGTTTTCGAAATGGTTGTGTCATGTAATCTGAATCAACAGAACCATCAACTTTGGAAGACTCTATCCTTAGTGAATTCATCTATAATTGTCATGTAGCTGTTAACGAATTCGCTTATTTGTATTATGACGGACTTTGGTAATGTTCTGTTTCTCAATACGTTTGCAACCCTTAGCCTAGGAAAGAATAGTATATACATTTCCTTTTCAGCTAGAGAGTACTAAGTGTTCCTACGTCTAGTAACAGGAAAACAGCTTACAAAACCAATTCCTTCTGGGAAATAGTAAATAAACAGGTCCACTAGCCAAATCATGTTACTGCCTCTGTTTGCACAGAAACGCACCTAGGAAGAAGCAAGTCTAACATAGGAAGGGCCCAGCGTAAGACACACGTAAAGCTGCAGCAAAGTGTCTTCCGCTACCATAGCCCCACCGGGAAGGATATAATATATATATATATATATATAAAGGGGACCTGTCGCGTGAAAAATTCTTAGTTACATCATGTCCTAACACCGGGCCAAAGAGGAAGATGGTGAGGGAGTGAGACCCGGGGTAATTTCGCATGACCAGGTTTGCAAAGGAATACATATATTATCAGACAATATCTGTTTACCAGGGGTCCAAATGCAAGAAAAAAAATTCATAAAATTATTACAAAATTGCTTCTACGGACTTTGGGCCTTGTAACTGTGTGAATAAGATGCTGCTTAGTTTTTTTCTTTTCTTTTTGAACTGTTTACTTTCTACCTCCTCCATGATACATGGTCTGTTCATAAACGGCTGCTGTAATGGCTGCTTTATTATCACTTTCTAACTGTTTACCTATTGTAGTTTTTTGTTTATTTACTTGTTGAAATTTTTTTGTGTATTTATTGATCTGGTCATTTCCTCAGTACTACTACTGAACCAGACATTGAAAACATACCGACTCAAATTGAAGTTTAATTTCCAGCGGCCGTCAGGTACACAATCCTAAGTAGTATAAATGTTTCACCCATCACGCACTCAAAGTAAGGATGAAAAATGGGTCCACGCTCAATAGCGTGGTCTTAGGACGGTTTGAGGCTCGGAGAGCCTCATTATTCGAGAAGCAAAAAAAAAAAAAAAAAAAAAAAAAAATTGTATAAATACACCCCATCAAGTTTGAAAGACACCCTAGCGAAATAGGCTAAGCTAAAAAATGCGCTTTGCTCTTTCCATAAGCGATCTCACTCTTTTCCACCTTTTATTCTTTTTATTTTCAATTACTGGCGGAAGAGAAATTCCTGACCATATATCTAACAAGGCTGACACGTTTTCAACTTGGCGGATTGGACCTGGAAATGCAGCAAAAACTATTCTGTCATCTTTAATACGAAGGTCCTTCAGCAGGAATGCATTATGCTTTACTCCACACTGGAACACTTTATTCAAAGAAACTGAAGCCGAAAGAAAATGTTCTGTATCATGAGGAGAAGGCTGAGACCCTAATTGGAGTAGATCTTGAAACAAGATAAAGTAAGGACTGTTTTTGTTCATATGGCTGAAAAAGTTAGTCCCATAGCCATAAAGGACCGGGACTACAACGCCCTGGATAGTTTGACAACGCACATATGACTGTAGGGCCAGCAAGTACGGCTCCTCGTCAGTAAAAGTTCTCATCAAAATAGTGGCGTCATTAATTCTGTAGTACTTTTGTAGATATTTCGCATTCAATCTGAACAAGTCAAGTTCCAACTGGTTGGTGATATGGGGAGTCAAATCTAGACTGACTTTAGCGTTTGAACGATGGAATTCAATATCCGCCTTTTGAGGCTTCGGTATCGTGTCCAGGGTTTCAGATGATGTACCAATGTTCAATATTTGGAGGTTTTTGAAGTGGTCACTCAGACTTTTTTCTAGATTTTGCATTTTGGAGGCAAAACGACGTTTCTCTTCCAAGGGATTCGGGTACCAGTTAAACCCGGCAAGGCACGTGCGGGCAGTGTATATCGAAGCGTCGTGAGATACCATCTTGTACCATCTTGGCTTCACAATGAGAGCATGGTCCTCACGTTTCCTTGGGGAGTCTTCGTGACAAAATTCGAAGAACATAAAGTAATAACCGTCGAAGAGGGTCATTCTCTGGACGCCAAGGGACACGCAGTTTCGAAAGCCGTAACAAAAGGCATCGTAGAAGGCATCCTTAAGGAAACTGATGCGTCGTTCTGGTTGCTTCCATTTGTGTATTTCTAACTCAAGCTCCTTATCCATGATGCCGAAATGGATTTTCATCCCGATCCAGATGGGCAGATCGTAGCGTACGACGTCCATTATCGCTATCGGCTGGTTGTTCACATACGACACAAAGTTAGCCAAGATGTTCCCTTGGTAGATTTCCTCTGTCAGAGGTTCATGAATGATCTGCTCGTTGTAAATGGTGAACGTGGTGTCCTGGTAGCAAGACCTCAGAATCGTCACAATTGGGTCAATGAGGGCAACCTCCAGTGATCTTTTGGCGTCCACTGTATTGTGCGTGTCCACTATCAGGTCCATTTCAATTGCCTTGAACACAGTCAAGTGGGAAAAGTCTCTATTGCGACTGGAGTCGAAATCGCAGTCATTAGCGGAGATTTCCACTACGGCCTCAAAGCTTTCAAGGCACCTGGCGTAAAACTCAGCGTCACTGAGCCACTCGCACGTTGCATCCGGCAAAACTATCTGGCCGTTTAGCGAATAAATGTGCTGTTCGTCCCAGTCGAGCTCGAAACTGGCAATGTTTGAGGCCGAACACTTGTCATGGTACAGGGGGACGGTGAAGAAGTGTTCGAGGAGGTCTCTTTTGGCCATGTTCTTGCTGGTTCTAAGGGCCTGACGCTTATTTCTAGGGTCGTCCCTAGGCCGGACACAGAAAATTGGCAGGCGGTTGCTCTGATGCAGAAGGATTCCGGCTCCAGTGGACATGGCCGGCTTGCTCTGTCCAAAGTAACGATGGTTACTTAACGGCTACCAGTGCCACTTAGAGTTAAATTAACCCAAGAACAGGGAGAGTTAAAATGTGGATTGAGAATAAATAAATACATACTATGGTTGTTTAAAGGGTTCAGCAGCTTGCCTAAAACATCTGCGGATCCAGCGTCGTCGTCGCCATTCGCCATGGACGCCATTGTCAGAGTCATATGCCCAGTGGTGGTCAATGTCTATCTCTATCTTGCGGACATCGCGATGACGAGTCCATACCTTTGTGTTATGATCCAATTCCCAGGGGTATTCTGGGACGAAATTCCAGCCTTCAGGCGGCTGGACGTCGTCAATAAACCGAGTGCCCGGTGGACGAGATTGTGCGATCCGGAAGGGCGAGTATGCGCTATAGATTGTCGGAGTGAACACCCAGGGCTCCCACTGACGTGGGGTAAGGCCCTGACGTTGTAATTCGAAAATCTCCACAGTTCGCTCCTCGGGGGGCTCGTCAATGATAATCTCCCGCTTCTCAAACTCGGACAATAGCTCCTCCAGCCACTTTTCGTTGGCAGCAAAATACTCGCCGTAGTCCTCCTTGAATTTCTTGGCTCGTTTTTGAAACTGCGGATGGCATGCGACCGTGGCCAGCCAGCCCGTGGAGATGATGAACACATTGACGGGTACGAACGACGCCCCGTAAACGGTTACAGGCAACAGGGCCAGGAGAATGACAAAAAGCGCACTGGAATCCTTCTCATTGACAAAGCTGCCGGTGGTGTACACAAAGGTGTCAAAATTCTCGAGCGCGTGGACGATGCGGGTCAGAATGTTCTGCAGGTTGCGCAGGCTCCTCATTACGTCGCGTCGCTGCTTCGTGTACTCTGGAGGCGGGCGCAGATCCGGAGTAAACTCGCTCATTTCGTCAAACTCCGGCTCGCGAGGTCTGCGGGTAGGCTCAATGCCGAGCTCCTGAGCAGGATGCCGCTTGTCATAGCCAGGAATCAGAATGCCCATCAGCAGCCCAACAATAGGTATGCACACGAGCAGGTTCGGGTAGATGCACACATATGTGAATAGAGACAGGATCGTCAGCGTGAAGGCCGGCTCTTTCCACGACAGGAACCGAGCAAGCTGGTACTGGATGTCCGCCAGGATCCGAGTCCGCGAGTTCAGCTTGCGGAGGTTCGTAATCAGCAGCATCACCGATAGGGCAGGCAAATTAGTCTCGTCTACATCCACATTACTGCGTTCAATCTGCTCGATAGGGTCCATATCCTCCCCCCCGTGGTCCAGCTTGTTCATCTTGGACTTGACCGCCCTGTCCACCACTGCATTAACCGCCGAATCCGTCCACCGGCCCCAAGGAACTGCGTCGAGCAGCTGTCGCGATATCGACGTCATATCAAGTCATGTATATACGAGCCAAATCCGGGGTTTGCGCTTGTCTTATACTCTCCCCGGTTCGTCAGTGTCTTCACATGTCAGTTTGTCGGCCGTCGGGGGGCCGTCCCGATCCGGGGTTTTTTATCATTTTTCTTCTCTTTTCCTTCCTGCTTTTCTTCTTGCTCTGCCCTTATTCTACTGCTTGTATTGCTGCTATTCGTAGATTGCTACTTAGTTACTTGGCTGGCTCCCTCTCCGCTGCGTGCTGGCTCAAGCCCCCCTCACATCGTTCGTTGGGACCCTTCATTACTTTTCAGCCGCACGAGGCTATACTCCGGACCAATGAAATTCTTGAGCAGCAGGAGAAGCGGTCGATTCAGCTGAAGACGGCGGTTCGGGGGTCGCATTTAGTGAGCGTGGGAGGGTCTCGAAGAGTAGTGTGGTGGTCAGATGAGATGGATTGGAAGGGAGGATGGATCATAGAGAAAAAACGGGACAGGCCGAGAGAACGAAAACAGGATCACAATTGCTGGCCCTTTTTCATTTCCTCTAGCTCTTGAAAGACCTGCTTAAACTCTTCCTCGTCCTGCTTGATGAGACCCAGAAGCTGATCTGTATAGGTCATGTACAAGGACTGGGCCAGCTTCTTGATCCACGGCGGCGTCTTCTTCTGACTAGTCGCCTCGTCTCTTTGGAGTCCGCGTTCTTCGAGCAGACGGTCATAGAGCTCCTTGCATTCCGCAGCCGTCGACGGCACTCCCTGCTCGTGCTGCAGCAGGACATGGTTTTTCAGCAGTTGGCTGACTTGTTCAAAACACTCTTCGCCCTTCTCGTAGATCAGCTGCGCCAGAACCAGCTTACACAGCGGCGACGCTGCTTCGTCGTCCGTCCTAGTCTCTGCCATCGTCATGGCCCCGTCGTGTTGTGTCCACATCGTCCCAATACCAATTCGGGGTGGTGCATGCATGCACGGGCGAATTGGTTATTTTTCGTCATTGGTTGGTTGGTATTGGGATGGAGGTTTGCTAGTTGTGTTTAATTGCGTTATGGATAGTAGATATAACTATATAAATAACTATATAAATATATATATTAGGAGTGGTGCATGCATGCACGGGGCGAATTGGTCATTTTTCATCACTGGTTGGTTGAGCTTGATATGGAGGTTGCTAGTTTATGTAGTTAATTGCATTATGGATAGTAGATATAAATATAAATATATATCTATATATCTATATATCTATATATCTATATATCTATATATATACTTATATATATACGTATAATCATGACCATGACTCGGACAGTACAACTAGTACATAACACTACACTCAACACAAACAATCCTGAACGATCCATTACAGCAACCGCATCAACACGACCACTAACGGCACCTCAATTGATCCAAACGAAGATAGAAACAGTCCGAAACATGGTAAAACAGCCGAGGATCGCTGGAATTCAGCACACCAAACATTGAACGGACAAGATTTTAATCTATAGCCCTCTGCCAACCCCATACAAAATTTCACCCGTCATACAATATCCATACACACACATATATATAAATGTATATATTTATTATATGATATATTGCCGTTGACGAACGTTGTGTGGTACGCACGCGACGCGAGGTACGTCATGCAGCGTGCACCATCAACGATTGTTTACGTCCAGCAGCAGCTGCCTCACGACTTGCACACGACAGTCGGCCTCTTTATAGAAGCGTATACATAGCCATATCGTTGTGTCGATATGCTCTCCGTGACCACGTCCGCAGCCCCTTCGCACGAAGATCAGCCGCCGCCGCCAACGAAGCATCGTCGCCCGGTCCGGGCGCTCACAAACGAGTAAGTACTGGTGTGCACACTGCGATTCTTTTGTTTCGGTCGTTCGTTGTCTCTTTTGTCTATCATGTTTTCAATTTTTTGTTGTTTATTATTCGGTAGACGGGAAGAGAAACGGCAAGAGGACGAGCAAAGAGAACAAAGAGTAACAAAGAGTAAGCGATTGTTGAGGAATTCTCCGTCAATGGACAAATCTACAAAAGAAGCTCTTTCTATTGCGTCTCTGTTGCGTTTTTCCTGTCATTTGTGTTATTCCTCGGCAGAATATGCGAGAAGAGAACAAAGAGACCAAAGCGATTGTTGAGGAATTCTCCGTCAATGAACAAATCTACAAAAGAAGCTCTTTCTATTGCGTGTCTGTTGCCTTTTTCTGTCTTTTATCTTATTCCTCGGCAGAATAAGCAAGAAGACAAACAAAGAGACCAAAGCGATTGTTGAGGAATTCTCCGTCCAACGAACAAATCTTCTATTGTGTCTCTGTTGCCTTTTTCCTGCCATTTGTGTTATTCCTCGGCAGAATAAGCAAGAAGACAAACAAAGAGACCAAAGCGATTGTTCAAGGAATTCTCCGTCCAACGAACAAATCTTGTATTGCGTCTCTGTCGTTTTTCCTGTCTTTTATCTTATTCCTTGGCAGAACAAGCAAGAAGACAAACAAACCCAAGGCATTGTCGAGACCTCTCCGTCAATGAACAAATCTACTAAAAGAAAGCTCTTTCTATTGTTTTGGCAACTTCCATTAGCAAACCCGCTTGTCCAAACAAAGACGGACCCGAGAACTGAATTGCAATAATATTACATGACCAGCTAATACCTTTCTAGACGATATCCATCATCGTTGCCCGTCATGTCCC
This sequence comes from Blastobotrys persicus, assembly GCA_030585065.1. NCBI lineage: Eukaryota > Fungi > Ascomycota > Dipodascomycetes > Dipodascales > Trichomonascaceae > Blastobotrys > Blastobotrys persicus. The sequence goes on from JAJMBO010000065.1 coordinate 26,628, forward strand.
GCAGACAGCATCAGACCCAACAACGACCGGCCACCGAGGTCATAGGTGACGTCCATCGACGACTGTCATCATCAGGACCAAAATACACTTCGACTGACGGATCTCCAAGACTATCTTCCATCCCATTGCGAGTCAAGCCTGCCGATGCCTCGCCCCTGGCATCTCCGCACGAAATAAACTCGGGATTCATCAACCCGAAAAGTAGACGAAGCACCGTATTTGCAACAACAAACACTCAAAAGCAGTCCACGCCGAGCTTACACAGACCCTCGGAACCCAACAGCCTGCGTTTGGCTCCGAGAAGCTCTGGAGACCATCTACGATCTAGAGTATCAACCATAGGCCTCTCATCTGACGCTCCACATTACACACCCACTCACCACACGCAGCACTCGTCAATCAGCTCTACGCACTCCCGTCGTGCGTCGTATTCAAAACTAAGACGGCCGTCAAGAAACTCGCTTTCTCCCCCACCGCCGGCGGTGGCTAACGAGCAAGCAGCCGACGCAGCAATCCCTCCGGTTCCACCCCTGCCAGAGCAAGTGTTTGTGGGAAAGCACAGACAAATGCCCTCGGGCCCAAGAGCAGTCCCAAGAGCTCAGTTTCGGTCAGTGTCAAATACACAGCACCAGCCATCATTACGGCACTCTTCCAGTTCTAGGTCTATTTCTAGTTCACTGCCGCCAAAAAAGCCAGTGAAACAGCAATCCGAACCTGATTTCCCCCTGCCCCATGTTCCAAGCGGCAAAGCAAACCATCAATCCTATCGACGCAGCTTGATCCATGCACACGAGTTTTCCTCGACGCCTAATCTTTCAAGTAACCTGGCAAAGGTGCCCCAGGACTTGCGGGCTCCGTCTTTGCGATCCAACCAACCGTCTCATTCAAACTCTAGTCCAAATCTGGCAAAGTCTCCGTACCGTCCCCTCAACAGACCGGCACACGTTCATCCACCTGCAAACTGCGATTCGTCCTACTATGCAGAAGTGTCGCCTCAAAAGCGACAGCAGAAACGTGCTAGCCAAGAGAACCTAACCGAGCCCCGGCCAGTTCTAAACAGGGTTAGATCAAAGTCCACTGCTGCAAAACAGTGGCGTCAAACGAATGCAGACGACAGCGGAAGTCCAAGAGGTGGTCAGACCAGCGTGGCAGCGACCAGACGTATGCTTGTCTCACCCTTCTCCAGACGCACGTCTCAGCAAACCCAATCATCCTCTGATCACAACCTGGATGATACAACCTTGACAACGGCCACGTCAACCCTCGACAGTATGGAGGAGAATGAGGTTGCGGAAATCATGAAAAAGCTGGTCACCACAAAGTCAGAGGATTCCTCATCTCGTCGACGGATGGAAGAGTTGAAGCGCAACGGAGGAATGCCATTGCCGAAAAATTCAATGACACCAGCAATCGCTACCAAAAACTTCAAACTGAATTTGTACGAGAAGGGTGAGATTTTGGATTTCCGCAAGGTTTACTTTTGCGGCCGACCAGATGCCAAGAAGATTAGCGGCGACATTCGACGTGCGGTGAATAATTATGGATTCGACGATGAAAAGGGCGATTACAAGGTCGTTCCTGGCGACCACTTGGCCTATCGCTATGAGATTTTGAGCGTGCTCGGCAAGGGCAGCTTTGGCAAGGTGCTGAAATGCGTCGATCACCGTACGGGCAAGCTGGTCGCCGTCAAGATGATCATCAACCGCAAGCGCTTCCACATGCAGGCCCTAGTAGAAGCTGACATCCTAAAGTCCCTTTCCAGAGGCGATCCGCACGACAAGTGCCATCTGATCCGGTACACCGATCATTTCAACTTTCGAGACCATCTGTGCATCTCAACCGAGCTTCTCGGCATTAATCTATACGAACTCATCAAGTACAATGGTTTCCGAGGTCTGCCCCTGCCGCTCGTCAAGCACTTTACTCGGCAAATGCTGCAAGGCCTGGACTTTTTGGCCTCCAAAGCCATTATCCACTGCGACCTCAAGCCTGAGAACGTTCTTATTAGCGATCCTGAGCGTGGCAAGATCAAAATTATTGATTTTGGCTCTTCATGTTACGAGTCTGAGCGAGTGTATACCTATATCCAGTCCCGCTTCTACCGTTCGCCAGAAGTCATTTTAGGTATGATGTATGATGAACAAATTGATATCTGGTCGCTTGGGTGCATCGTTTCCGAGCTACTCACAGGACGGCCTCTGTTTATGGGTGAAAACGAGCATGAACAGATTGCATGCATCATGGAAATCTTTGGAATGCCCGACAAAGCTCTCATTAGCAAATGCACTCGAAGGAAGCTCTTTTTCGATTCCATGGGCAACCCGCGTCCGACAACAACAACAGCATCATCATCTTCTTCATCCAAACGAAAGCGACAGCCCAACTCGCGTACTATGCAACAAGAGCTCAAGTCCAATGACCCGGTTCTGATTGACTTTGTCTCCTCCTTCCTTTCTTGGAACCCGAGGAAACGAACAACACCGAAACGAGCATTACACCATGAACTGTTAACCGGCGAAATCCAGTCTACGGCACCACCTCCGCCTCCACCGCATCATCAACTTCCAAAGGCACACATCTCAACGCCGGATACAAATCATAGACATAGCATGGGGTACAAGGCGAGCCCGAGGCAGATGCAACAACGAACAACCCCAAATAGCAGTAGACTCCTTTCCGCCAGCTGGAGCGGTAAAATTGCATAGCATTGAATATGACAGAGTTATAACGTACTTTATTTACCTTATCGAGTCAAAGTCGAACAAGCAAGTAACAAAGTTAGCTATTTAATTACAATTTAGCCTGAGGCTTGATTTTATTCACCCGAGCAATTCCCTTTTCGTCTCTGTGGACGCCCAGCTCGAGCAGCTTGGAATAGGCCTTTGCAAAGTGATCATAAAAGAGGTCCTTGTCCTCAGCATACTTCTCGACCCAGTGGCGGAACTTTTCATCATCAATGAGGGCCATGTCTGTGGGCAGCATCATCATATCCTGGTCCTCGTCATAAAACTGGTCAAGACCAGCTGGGGATTTGCCCCAATGCCATTCCTCATGCAAGAGCAACTTGAAATATGTGTTGCTGAATTGAGTTGGATTTGGAACCCAAGGCCCGTCGAAACCAGAGCGGTAGTAATGGGTCCTGCCCAAATTGTGGGCTCCACAGAGCGCCACAATCTCCTGGTCGTTGAAGCCCATTCGATAAAAGATTTCCCTAATGTGATCCTGGGCTTTGGAACCGTCTGGAAGACGGCCATTTGGTGGGACATCTTCCTCGTCAGTGTAATCCACTCTACCAGGTTTCCAGTCTATCTTGGGGCCGCCCATGGCCTCGACAGAAACAGCGCCAGCCAGAGTCCAGAGATCGGCATACGTGATCCAAGGAAACTGGGCCTTAACGGGTTCCAAGAACTTTCTTGCAGCCTCGAGGCCGGCATTTGCTTCATCTTCTGCCTCCATCTTGTAACGCATGGTGGCACCATTAGATCCGCCAGTATCGGTGGCGGCGTCGTAGGTGCCGGAGGCGTGCCATGCTAGACGGACCAAAATGGGACCTGCGCTGCCATCATCGTAGCCCTCCTGAGGAAGGACCTTCAGAATCGCGTTTGCTACTGCGTTGTAGTCCTTAGCAGTGGCCTTACCCATGGTAATAGTGACGTACGTGTCGTGGATCAATCGTTTGCGTGCGTGATCGGTGTGTGTAACCTTATAGTAGTCGGTCAGTGTGGGGGGCGCGGTCTCAACTAGCTCCACCCGGGACAAATGCGCGTTTTTGGAGTACTGAGTTGCTCGATTGTAATAACGAATGCCAGCAAAATCGTCCTTGTTGGCGTATTTGGCAGCCTTAGATAATAATCGTTTGCGTCGAACCTCCTGGCCAATGGCGTTCTCGTTAATAAGCCCTCCCGGTAGCTGCAGCTTGCTCACCTTTATATCCAGAGGAACATCCGAGGCTAACGCGCTCACCCCCACCGCGCCCGCGCCGCGGCCTTCTTTTCCTCGGCTCGGACGTTCGGTTGGATGCAAAAACCAGAGCACGGTTTTCTTCATTCGATGCATTCTTTACTCCCTCTCTCCTTATCTGTCCAATTGGGTACAATGAGCACTGCAGCTAACTCAAATACAGTTGTCCGACGCCACTGCCATGTTTTGTTGTGGAGGCGCACTCCGAGAGCTTAATCGGTCCGGCCGGTGGTCGGCCTGCCGGTTCCCCGGATTATTTTTGTTCCAAGCCATTCATATGATCGGCTTATCATTGGCCGAAGCGCGGCTGTCAGCCGCGCTTCCTCATGAAAAATAGGGGACAACCCTGAATTTATATACTCTAGGGTTCTATTTTTGGACAAGACGCTGAGTCGAATTTTGATTCCTTTGTCCTCTATTTTTGGTAACCGCGTAGACGCCAGGCAATTATAAATAGGACAGGATTTCCTGCTTTTAATTGATGGAGCTTTTGCTCAGTGATACTAGGTTTCTGGAGCTATGCACACACACTGCCAGCCGTCTGCGGACACCATTTCTAGTGTACGTTGTGTAGTGAAGGGTTCCTGGTGTCACTAAGGACTGGCCAGTTACGGTTATTCGCTTGATATGGTTGATGATGGGTACGGCAAATAAAAGAAGCAAAGAGTAAGTATATAAACATGGTTTATTTTTATATGAATTTAGGTGGAAACGTGGATGCAGATGATTTAGAGGGCTGTTGTGGCCGTGCGGGTGGCCACAGTAGTTTGAATGGTCTGGGTTTTGGATTCTTCTTCGTCTTCGTCTTCGTCGTCGTCGTCGTCGTCGTCGTCAGAATCCTCATCATGCCCCTTGCTGTGACCATGACCGTGGGAGGGAACCCCAGATGGAACAGTGCCATTGGTACCGTTTCCGCCGGGGATGATGCCAGCTGGACCATGGGTTCCGTTGCTGGCCCCCGGTTGAAGGTGACCGGAGGCAAGCGGGCCAGAGGGTGCACCAGAACCAGCTACGCCCCCAGAGGCAACTGGAGGTGAGCCGGACGGCACGCCAGGTGGGATACCAGAACCAGCTGGAGGTACTCCAGACGGAACGTCAGTTGGGGCACCAGAACCAGCTGGAGGAGCACCTGATTGGACGCCAGTTGGAGCATCGGATGCAGTGTCAGGAGAATCAATTGGAGAAGGAGTAGCTCCAGAGCCAGCTGGAGCAACAGCAGATGGGATCTGAGCGGCTTGCGCAAGACCCAAGGATGCAATCAAAGCACTAGCAGTGGAAACGGTGAATTTCATTTTTTTGTTGTTTTTGTCTTTGTGTTTATGAATTCAATTGTATATTTCTAGCCAAATACCCGCACTATTTATACCCTAGCAGTAGCTGAAAAATGGTTAAAGAGAGCAGCAGCACCTTCCGTTTACGGCCAAACTGTGCCCCTGGAAAGAGGCTCGTTTCATGCACAGGTATTATGTAATGCCGATCTGCGCCGATCACTAAAAAACTTGTAAAAACAATAGCACTGATCTCCCGTCTAGTGCAATGGCGCCGTTCAACTGATGGTGGGCTATCCACAAGCCTATCAGTATGATTTATTTATTCTCCTTCAACCCGCCCCCAGCTGTTTATTCATCTGCATGTTTATAAAAAGCCCTCAGACTCAGAACAATCTCGGATACACTGCACAGCACCCTTTGCGAAAAAACGACAGTTATCTAACGCCAGGATACAGGTGCTGGCATGCAGCTTGGTGAGCTGGATATACAACTCCGTTTCCTCACAAACCGGTGTTCTGATACATGGTTTTGAAACGAGGTTGTCTTTGTTACCTACTGCAAAGCCACAGTCGATCATACACGCACATTTGTACCTAGCAGTTTCTCGAAAGAGCGAGCAGAGAGCTAGACAATGCCCCTGCAGACGAACATCTTGTCAACTGCCTGTTTCATGAGATGCAACAAAAACTCCTTTAATGGCGCAGGGTTTTACCGAATCCGGCTCTAACCAGTGAGCAGCTTTCCACGAACGCTCTGAGCCACCATCTGCGTCTCTGTTTGTTTCCCACGGTTTTTTTTTTTTTTTTTTTTTTTTTTGAAAAAAAAAAGGCATCACGTGACCCGAGTGAGAAAGTCAACTAACATCATCATGCATTCCCCATGGGTCTGTTGAGATAATCAGAGAGAAAAGGATGGTGGTTGAGCGGATGTATGACTCGGGTGACGGGACTAGTATTATAGTGGTTGGGGCAGGTGAACTAAAAGAAGCGAAATGGCTCAAGGGCCTGTTTGACATGATCAATGAAGCGTTTGCAAGCGGGCAAAGGGATTTGAACCCTGGCAACACGCGGTTCCGGGACCCTGAGGAGATTCCTGAGGCCCTTGGGGAGGCTGGCTTATGTGCCGTAGCTTTTAAAGATGGGTTTGGGGATGTTCCTGTGGCCACTGCCGCGGTAAAGCCATGGAAAGGGATGCATGTGGGGTTTGAAGATGAAGTAATAACTGGGCTAAACGATGCTCTTGAAAGAGCTGGATGTTTTTGTGCAGATTGGGAATTGAGCTCTGTAGCTGTGTCTAGCCAATTTCCAAAGAAGGGCCTTGCGGTGCGTTGTATAAGCGCAGTTGAGCGACAGTTAAGCCGACGGTTACAAAGCCAGAGCCCAGTGCAGCTGTGGGTGGTGGCGACTTATATTGTGGAGGCGTATTGGGCCAAGGACGGATTTGAAGAGGTTGCATCGACAATAGCCCCGAGGGGGACATGGAATGCCATCAAGGAGTTTCGCATAGTGGCTATGAAGCGGGCATTGCGAGGGGAACAATGACTTTGGTTTAAGCTAAATCTATCTAACTGCACGTTCTAGTGTCAATTGGTCAGGTACTTTCCAGGTAATCGTCTACTTTAATACTATGGCCGGGACTGTCTACTGTAATACCTATTGTAATACCAACCAGAACTGTCTACTTTAATACTATGGCCAGAACTGTCTTCAATACTATCGCCAGAAAGAATACTAACATCCAAACAAACACAAAAACTGCCGAGGTCAAGAAAACAGGCCGGTTGCCATAACAACAAAACACCCTGCGCGTGCGCGCACACGATACCCCATACTTTTTGCATGTGATAAGCTTAGGCCCCGTTTACACCAGCGGAAATTAACAACCTCCATTATTTGACATGGCAGCGGTTTCCAAGCTGGCACTGGGGGCTGGGGCGTTTTACGGCCGGCATCGGACGGCGGTTTCGCGGACGGTGTATCTGACGTTGTTCCTGTCGCTGGTGAACCGGGTTCGGATCTCGATTGACGAGCAGCGAAAGTCGTCTGAAACGTCCAAGGAAATCTCCAAGCGGGCGACCAGCAGTGGCAAAGTTGCAGTGGACGGAGTGTTTTTGCGACAGCTTCTGCGATTATTGAAGATAGTTATACCTCGCGGGATCAAGTCCAAAGAGTTTTGGCTTCTTTGTACTCATTCGGGCTTTTTGGTCTTGCGAACAGTGCTGTCTCTATATGTGGCCACTCTGGATGGCCGGCTTGTTTCCTTGCTAGTCAAGGGCAAGGGTAGCGAGTTCCTGATGGGCATTGTCTGGTGGATGATGGTGGCAGTTCCCGCCACGTTCACCAACTCCATGTTGCAGTACCTGCAGGGCACGTTGGCTCTAAGATATAGAACGAGACTGACTGAGCACATATTACAGCGATATCTTCCCTCGGAAGACGATAATCCCGTGTACTACTCAATCCACAACCTGGACGATAGAATCAAAAATGCAGACCAGCTGATAACGGCCGACGTGGCCAAGTTTGCAAACTCGCTGGCCGGCCTGTATTCTAACTTGGCAAAACCCACTCTGGACATGGTCTTGTATTCGTGGCAGCTGTCTCGAAACATTGGCGGGGAGGGATTGTTTGTCATTGGCACATTGATCCAGACATCAGCATATATGCTGAGACTGGTCACTCCGCCGTTTGGCAAATATGTAGCCCACGAAGCCCAGTTAGAAGGTGATTTCCGGTTCCAGCATTCGCGTTTGATAGAGAATGCTGAGGAAATTGCAATGTACAGTGGTCATGAAGTCGAGAAAACTGGATTGGATCGATCTTATTTCACCCTCATTAAGCATGTTAACCGCATCCTTCGTCGTCGGCTTTACCACGGCTTCCTGGAGGACTTTGTCATCAAATACTTCTGGGGTGCTCTGGGTCTGGCCCTATGCTCCATTCCAGTTTTTTTCAAGGTCCCTGGAACAAACTCTTTAGGCAGCGACAGAACACAGTCATTCATCACTAACCGAAGGCTTTTGCTCAGTTGCTCAGATGCATTTGGCCGTGTCATGTTTTCATACAAGGAGATTGCCCAATTGGCTGGGTACACTGCACGAGTAAACTCCCTCCTCGATGTCATGAGCGACATTCAAGAAAAGAAATATGACAAAATGCTGGTTTCTGCTAGTGAACATGCCACCGCCGAGAATGCCAAAATGCTCGAAAGCCGCGGAGAGTCGGTTATTGGAGACGATATCATTTTTGAAAATGTGCCTATTGTCTCCCCCAATGGAGACGTTTTGGTGCGAAGCCTCAACTTTGAAGTCAAACAGGGGAACCATTTGCTGATTGTTGGTCCGAATGGCTGTGGTAAGTCCTCACTCTTCCGCATCCTTGGTGGTCTTTGGCCGGTATATGGAGGCAAAGTCACCCGTCCTTCCTCTGAGCAAGTTTTCTACATTCCACAGCGACCATACCTCTCCCGAGGCTCGTTGCGTCAACAAATCATCTACCCACGAACCGAAGCAGAGAACACTGCAAGTGATGACGAATTATTAGATATTCTTCGAGTCGTCAAGATTGAAGACATTGTTGACTCTGTAGGCGGCTGGGATGTTGAAAGAGAATGGAAGGAAGACCTGAGTACGGGTGTTCAACAGCGGATTGCTATGGCCCGTCTTTTTTATCATCACCCAAAGTTTGCAATCCTAGACGAATGCACATCTTCAGTGTCGCTAGAGATTGAAACTATTATGTATACCCATGCTCGTGAGCTAGGTACCTCGCTCATCACAGTCTCCCACAGACCAAGTTTGTGGAAGTATCACAACCTCATTCTCCAGTTTGATGGAGCTGGTGGTTACGTATTTACGAACCTTGATGCAGAAGCTCGCCTTCAATTGGAGGAGGAAAAGCTCAAGCTCGACCTCAACCTTAGGTCTGTTCCCGACATGGAGGATCGTCTACAAATGCTCAGGCAAGTAATCTCGTCGTAATTAACCAATAATGTTTAGTATATTTTCAGGTCGTATCCAGCGCTACGAAGTACAAGACCATGAAATTTTTTTTTTTTTTTTTTTTTTTTGTTAACATCAGTTAGTAATAAAAAGAGTCAGTTAGTTCGTTAGATATTGTACACGTTAAAGAAGAACTAGATCCCATCCTAGCTCATCCATAATTTCAGTCCAAGGCCTGCCTTGTTCCCAACATTTTTCCATAAGTTCATTAGCTCTGAATATTTGGCCGACGCCAAAACGATGCATACCCTTCATTCGTTGTCTGTACTTTTCTCGGGTGCTAGAGTCCAAAAGCTCACACCCAGCAGTGAATATAGGGAATGACATACAGGCCTCAATTGAGCTACCCAGAGGTATATGTGTTTCCAACAGATCTGATATTGACCGCACCAGAGATTGCACAGTCTCCGACTGTGTAGGAAACAGAAGCACTCGACGATGCAGGTGAATCAAAGCAGCATAGCAGAAGGTTAGGTTCATAATGTTTAGTTGGGCGTATGAGTAACCAGCATTAGGAACTCCATTGGACGGAACAGATGATGTACTTTGTGGACGTGGCTTTGGCCGTGGCTCATCCAAGTTGAACTTCAAGTTCTCTGGCTGACAACACGAGTAGAGAATATCGCTTAGTTCTAATGCTTGAGATACAATATCCGCCTCCTCAGATGCTTGAAGTTGCGATGAAATATTGGGCAATTCTCTGCGCCTGCGGGCCAGTGACGACACCTTGCTGAACATTGGAATGACATTGAGATCTACACCGAGTAAGAAATCGATACCTTCCCCGTGCGATATTTTCGAGTTGATGGGAACAGTCCATAGTTGACCGGATTGTTCGTTGTTGATCAGGACAGAAGACGCAGAGCTTGAACTGAGCGCACCAATGACATCAATATATGCAAAAGTTCGTAGTAAGAAATAGGAGGCCTCATTTTCTGTTATGTCCTGCTTAAGAACACGCAGAGGGTGTGGTCCATAGACGGCAGTATTGCTGTCTAGCGCTGCAAGCTCCCTATGATCCACAATACCCTCTGAAGGCGTCAGCAATCCGCCTGACAAACTGTCAGCCATTCCTCTGGCAACTACAATCTCCCTAGCGCCATGTAGATGTGTTTTCCAAGAATCATCCACGGCGGCAGACAGTACTTCATATGATGCAAGCATCACTGCCGTTGCCAAAGTACTGTCACTTCTAGCCTCCTTTTCATTCTCCAAGCTTCGAGTCAAGCCTTCAAAAGTCCTGCCCAGCAGCTGGCTGATAATTTCACCAGGCTCTGGTTGTTTTGTGTATTTAGCCCTATGCGAGGCGGCATATGCTAAAAGTAACGAAAGTAAATGAGGGGTCCCGAGGGCCATTTGAGGTAGAACAGTACGAAATGGGTTGTCGGGGTACAGTTCACGAGGAACTGGAACCAATACGTCTGCGGTTATATGGACGAAGTGATAGAACAAGTCTCTGTAGTAAGGCACCTCGATCAGAATGTCGGGAAGCGGCGATAGCGACCGCGGAATGTCGTTTACAGATCCAGAGCTGGACGAGGGAGACGATGCAGTAGAAGCATATTGACTGATTGATAGGACCGAGTTCCTGGCAGGAACATGCATCAGCACATTCTTATAACCACTGTGATGGGCTTCACTTTGTTCAGGGAAAGAGTCCTCAATAGCAGCAAAGTCGCTAGCAAACTGGTGATCATCGGCCAACAATATATCTGACCAATCCTGAACCAAGTCTGTTGTGGAGTTGCTTCCCGAGTACAAAACGTCGTTCGAGTTTCGTGTGATTTCCTCTATGATATCCTCTGCATTTGGGCTTTCATTATTCTCCTGCTTGGTTGAATGTGCTTGTGGGCGTCGGTCATTCTTGGGCCTTTTCCTTTCGTCCGGTCCATATTCAATGATGAAGTTGCTTGCAGGAAGCTGTTGAGGGGCTGCCTGAAATACTGTTTCCAAAGTTGATATTTTAGAAGCCACTTGAGTATTCGATAATTCAGATTTTTGCTGACCGTTTCCATTACTACTACTGTTTGCAACTGTAGAAGCGTATTCTGGTTCAACCTTTGCTCTTTTAGTTGGCCTTCCGCCCCACGAAAGCTTTAACGTGTAGTCGCATGGTGTTTGTGACTTCTGGCAGTTAGAACATGTCGGTTTTTGTTCGTCACACTTGATCTTCAGTCGTTTACCTATAGCTGTTAGAACCTGAGTCACAAATCAGCTTCCAGACGACCACTTACAGTTGTGACAGCCTCCACGACTGCGTTTCTTGACTGGTTTGCCCTCAACCTGATGAAGTTAATTAGTCACCACCTCCTTTTTCTCACTTTATTCCTATTCCTTAGCGAGAGAGAGATAACATCTGTGGTTAGAACACCAGCGGTCTCCAGCTCCAGAACCATCTCCCCTATGGAACTCCCTCGATCGAATAGTTACAAACCCAATCAACCACTTACCTTTGGCCTCGGCATGGAGTCGACAGCAGACTGGGCAGCTTCGTTGTGATAACTTATCTCTTCTCCAACGCTGGGTGGAATACCGGAGTTTAACGGAGATGGCGGTTCTGCCGTGCGTGACTGTCGGCGCCCCGCTCTCGGCACCCCGACCACCATTTTCTTCAATATTTGGTTACGTGCATGCATGCAAGGTACGGTTGAATGGTTCGCTGGTTGAGTTTTTATGAGAGTTTAGAGGATGAGGTCGTTTAGAGTGGTGGTTTGTTGGTTTTATTGGGTTTGTTTAGGATAATGTGTTTCATTGGACGTTCTGTCGGAGATGTGAGAGATAGAGGTGTGTTTTGTACGAGCTCAATTGGACTGAGGCGAATAGCAATATTTCCGAAATTGAATCCAGTTGGTTAAGTGAGCTGATTCCAGATGAATGAGCATTGAAGTGAAATTGTCACTGCACAAAACATGGTCAGTTGTTGTTGTTGATATGGCAGGGAATGGAAATTGATGCAGACATACCCTAACAGTTATACATTGGTCTTCAATTTAAATTGGCCTTCAGGTTCTACACCCTGCCAGGTTCACGATGATTGGAGTCTTGTATAAGGAAACGAAAACAACCTTCAGAAAGAAATAAGTCCAGAATCGAACTGGTGTCCTACCGAATAACTCGTCGAGACGCGTCTCAACGCGTAAAGATTAATAAACACGAATTTGATAACGAACAGATAAAGGAATGAGCAAAGAGGAAGAAACGGTGACCAAGACATGGAATGCGCTGTATCTGGAGTGGCTGGGTGAGATGCTGGATGGAGTGAAGGACAATCATGGGCGGAACCACCAGCAGATCACGTATCAACGAGCAATCAAGAGCTTGGAGGCATGTCCAAAGGAGTTTGTCCATCCAGCCCAGTTGCAGGAATTACGGTATATTGGAACAAAGATATGTGATAGACTCGAGAGTAAGGCTCAAAAATATTGCAGGGCAAATGGAATTGACATGCCCGAAAACCCGAACACGGCAACGACGTTTGTTTCTCCGTCGGACGCAAGAGCCACTAGGGCTGGCAAGACCAATTCTACAAGGACGAGGCAATATGTTCCGCGGTTTCGAAGTGGAGGGTATGCTATATTGTTGGCATTGAGAAAGAACGAGCGGCGGGCGAAACGAGGAGACGGATTGACGAGAGCTCCTCTTATAGATCTGGCCAGAGATTTTTGCGACGCAGAGCTCGAGGCAAACCATAATACTGGATCGCACTATGGGGCCTGGAATTCCGTCAACTCGCTCATTAAACATGATTTGGTCTACGCCTCAAAATCCCGCTTCACAACCTATTATTTAACAGAGACCGGAAGGACCATTGCAGATAAATTGCGTGAAGTGGCCAAAGAAAAAGCTCCTTCTCAGGTCGCCCAAATGTGGAGCAGTCCAATGTGTCCCGACGGGCGCAGTAATATCATGGTTAGTTCACCCGCAGCTCGGTCAGATGATGGACAGGACGATGCTTCATTCACTACATCACATTGGTCACCGGGAACGTACTCGGTCAAGCTCCTTGTTGACAATAGGGAAGTAAGGATGTCGACAGATGAGAGCTTGCTGCATAAAGAATGTGAACGAGACGGGATTGACATTGAACTAGTGTCTTTGGCAGTGGGAGACGCTTTATGGGTAGCCGAAAACAAGGAGACAAAGACACAAGCGGTGCTTGATCATATCGTCGAACGGAAGCGGTTAGATGACTTGATCAAGAGCATCCAAGATTCTCGGTTCACTGAGCAAAAATTCCGCTTGCATCGCTCGGCCGTTAAAAATGTTGTCTATCTTATCGAACTCCCTATCGGAATGTCCTGTCCGCCGCAGTATCGCAAAATGGTCCAAACATCCATGTCCCAGGTGATGGTTTCTGATGGATTCTTTCTCAAACGCACCTTGAGTGCATATGAGACGGTTCGTTATCTGGTTTCCATGACAAAATATCTGAAAGACAAGTTTGAGGGCCAGCCTTTGACCATCGTCCACCCACGGGTGAAAACGTATCGGGAGTCTATGGTTGAAGCACGCAAGGTGGATAGTGGTATCGTAGGTATCAACTATGAGCACTTTAGTCAGGCTCTGACTAAAAGCGGTCTCGTCACAGTGCGTGATGTGTTTATAAAAATGCTCATGACTATTCGAGGCATTACCTGGGAAAAGGCTGTAGAAATCCAGCGAATTTATTCTACTCCGTACCATCTTTGGCAGGCATATAATGCCTTGGAATCTGAGGATGCCAAAAAAGAGCTTCTATTTAAAGCAACTAGCCCTAACATTTCACGACGGCGCATCACCAAGCCGCTCTCAGAACGTGTATATCGTCTGTGGGGAGATGAATCTTTGTCAGAAGAATCTACTAACTGAATTCTGCATTACTTCAAGCGACGTGAGACTTGTAGTTCTAATAATATCATTCTGCATGTTCTACTAGTTTTCTAATGTTATCTCACACTGTGAATTAGAACGATTTGCAGTTGACCATTAAGAATACAGCTCCTCTTGTAAACCCCGGGAACTAAAGAGCAAAAGCGCCAATTTGAGGGACTGGCGCAGGAGTGTAGACCTCCGTTTGTTGTATATAGATAATCAGTATTGCCCGGTTTTTTTCCTCATTTCTAGACATGGAGATTAGTACATCGTACCTGGATAATGAATTCTTAAAGATACCAATGAACTTCTCGTTCCATCCCTTAAGAGGAAAGAGACCACAAGTCTTCTTACACCAAGCGAATTGAAACCCGCAGCTCACTATTAAGCCACAGTGACACTTTCTACCGTCAATTATCGACAATTCCGCTAGAATCAAATAGTGTAGGTCTCCATTTGTTGTATATAGATAATCAGTATAGCCCTTTTTTGTCTCATTTTGGGCATAGATTAGTCCCGGTATTTTTACCTGGAGTGATGAATCCTTAAACACAAACATCAACTCCTCGTTCCATGCCATTCAATCATCTATCTTAGTTCATTCTTTCGGCCAATCAAGTTCCTAACCTTCTAGACTCCCATCACCACACTCGTCCTTACACCAGCAATTGAAACCAGCAGCTCCCTATAAAGACACAGCGCCACCTTCTATCATCAATTAAGGTCATTCTGTTCAACCAACTCCTTATCAGAACGTGGGTCCACTACCCCTGGGTATCAATCGATAGACGGTATTATGAGGCTCACCTTCCTCACGGAGTCGGGACACCGGCCCCGGTGGGACGAGATGCTTATCAGACAGAGTCGACTGACCCCCAGGGGTCATAGATGTGGGAGGCCATCGACGTGACTGCGGTTGGTAGACCTGTTCTGAATGCGAGGGAGCGGGATATACTGGTGGAGAGCAATGTTGGAATCTACCAAGGGTGAGTTAGCGGCTGGGGATTGATAGATCGGTCACTAACGACGGTCATAAGCAAGTACAAGGCCACGGGGTACCAGAATGGAAGGGTATACCTGACAACTCATCGGATATGTTACGTGGATAATGATGCCCCTCGAACCAATTCGGTGGCTGTGAAGCTGCAGAACGTCAAGAACGTGGAATACTATGTGAGTAGGGTGTTTGTTAGATTTTGGGGGCGAAGTTGAAGTCTGGTCAATCAGTTTTTGGTTTAATTTTGCTGTTTATGGCGTTCGACCAGTCCTCGGAAGCTCAGGTTTTGTCGAGAGACTGTTGGTCGCACGAATTTAGCTAGAAGGCAGGCTCAATTGCGGCTCCCCTCACCCTCAACTAATACCATGCTAATCGTTTAGGGTGGATTCTTGAAATCATCGCCAAAGATCACGCTATATCTGGATGGCAGTGCAACCAGCAGTATCAGTAACACTCCTCGCTCACAAACCCCGACTGTGGGATCTTCGAACGCCCACCAGGTCTCTTGGGTGTGTCCGATCTGCTTCTATTCGAACTCGTTGGATCAGAACTACGAGTACGGCATCTCAGACCTGCCGGTGTGTCTTACATGTGGAATAAAGGCTTCAAAAGAGCTCATTGATACGGCAATTGCATCTTTATCACGGGCACCCAGTCCGACAAAAAAAGCTGACCAAGGAGATGGGTTCACCTGTCCACGTTGTACATTTAACAACCATCCATTATTGACCTTGTGCGAAATGTGTGGAGGGCCCCTGATTTCACCTAAACTGCCACCGGAACTGGCAACTATTCGGTCGGACTCGCCCGGACCAACAGCATTGCTAGTGCCCAATGGAGACCCTGGAAGTACAAAGCTCAGCTTCCGAGGAAGCGGCGACAAGGCCTTTTACGAGCAATTGAAGAAAGCTTTGGCCGCCAAATCGTGGGAAACATTGTCGGCAGCGAATGATCCTAGCGACGCTAAAAGCACTGGCGCAACCGCCGGTGCTGGTATTCACGGGCTCGAGCAAATTGGTGAAAGGAAGAAACAGGAAACTCAGGAAGTCCTTGGAGGTGCGTTAGAAGACCTTCAAACGCTGATGACCCGCGCAAAAGAGGTAGTACAGCTGGCCGAAAAGTATGCACGCCATCTGGAAAAGGAAGAACAAAATAATGGCGGTGCAGCTCTTAACGCAAGAAGAGCCCTACGCGAAAGCTCTCAGGCATTGGGTCTGAGCTCCACAGTAGTGACAAAGGAGATGGCAGGAGGACAGGAAGTGTTTCATGCCGAGCTGGCGCGTCAAATTGCCGAGTTTTTGGAAAGCGGAGAGATTCTTCGGCGGGAAGGCGGAGTGATCTCTTTAGTGGACCTTTTTGCCGTTTACAACCGAGCTAGAGGCGTGTCTCTCATCTCACCAAAAGACCTTTATTCCGCCTGTGCTCAGATGGAGAAGCTGCAGTTACCTATTCGCATGCGTAAATTCAAATCTGGTTTGATAGTTGTCCAAGAATCGTATAGAACTCCGCGGGTTATTGTTAGGCACATCCTCGAATGGCTCGACAAGCTGGAGCCGTGGCATGCAGAAATTGGGGTGTCTGCCCAAGAGGCAAGTGCGAAATTCGGCTGGTCTGTAACCGTGGCAGGTGAAGAACTTGAAATGGCCGAGCAACTTGGTGCCCTTTGTCGTGACGAACAACTCTCTGGTATCCGCTTCTTCCCGAACCTCATTCTGCCTTACACTGCAGAGTAAAGATCAAAAGTGTGTTTGTATATATAGTGGTGAGCAGTATGAAGGAATAAAGGGACGAGACAGACCCGGAATCCTGCTGCAAAGATCGTGGAGCGTAGGCAGGTCCAACAAAAAGAGAATCGTAATTAGGCTAGTATATGTACACAAACTCGTCGTTTTGGCGATCTGTAAGATCTAGGAAAGCATTATCACCCACACTTGTTGCAAGAGCTTCTTCCTCTATTGTAGTGGAGTTCTGATAGTGGTTCATCATGGACTGATCGACCATTTTTGCTGGCTTACCATTGCTGACACGCTTCTTCGCTTGCAGTTTGTTCAGGAAGATAAGATTGGCCCATTGAAGTAGGACAATTGCAGCCATGGCAACAAATATGCCCAAGCATGCCTGGAGACCTGGGTGGTATTCAGGTGCATCTTTAGCGTTAAAGAGCAGAGGACCTATGATGTTGCCTGCTGCCGCGGCGGCATTGAATAGACTCATGATTATGGACTTTTTGGTCGTGCCAGCAGTGTTACCAACAATCCAGGTCACTACCAAGGGGTTTCCACCAAACAAGAATGCTAATAAATAATAACCCACCAACAGCGGAGCTTGTGAAGATCCATCGCGAGAGACTGCGTAGAGGATAGCAAGGCCAGCTACGACAGGTAGCATGAATCCAGCCAGAATTACTCCCTTGAGTCGTGCTTTTTGTGCCAAGTAGCTGGCCAGAAGAATGACGAGAAACTGCAAGGCACCGAAAGGCATGTTAAGAAGAGTGGTCTTATAACTGTCATAGCCCAATCCACTGAGAATCAGTGGGCCAAAAACATTGGTGACGCTTGCACCGACGTTTAGAAGCAAGGACATTCCAATCCACAGATAGGTCTTGGGCTCTATCACGGTCTCAAGGACCTGCTTCCACTTGAATTCATAGCTACCAGTGCCCGTCTGGTTGGCTCGCAGTCGTTCAACCCCCTGTTTCTTTTCCTCATCCGTGAGGAAGCGTGCAGTAGTGATGTCATTATCTAACTTCCAATAGACAAACGGAGCAGAAACAACAGTCACCAACCCGACGAACAAGAAGATGATCTGCCATTCCTTTAGAACGGGAGAATTGATGTGGGCCAGGCCGTAGGACAATGCCGCAGCTACTATGGTAGCGATACCATTGGTACTATACCATGCGGCAATTCTAATCGGCTGCTCTGCACGACGATACCATTGAGCGGTGATAATACTGAACAGTGGCAAACAGCCAGCTTCAAACAATCCGAGGAAGAACCTCGCTGCCAACAAGGATCCAAAGTTATGGCTTGCGGCCATGCAGGTCTGTGCAATCCCCCAACCCAGAAGCAGCACGGGCATGAGGATCCTGTGAGGAACTTTAACGAGAAGCACCGAAGAGAATGGCTGCCACGCTAACTGAGCAATTGCAGCAATAGATCCAACAAGGGAGTACTGGTTGCCAGTCAAATGAGTATCAGTCTGGAGCCCAAAAGTTGCACCATATCCAAGCACAGTCTTGTCTAGGATTTGAAGAAAATACACCCAAATTAGGATGGCCAGAATTGTTTTGTCAGTCTTTCTTTTGATCCGCTTACTGTCCTCCTCGGTAAGCATGATCCGATCCTTGCCAACCAATTCCTGGGCCCTATCCGTATGTGTGAGCTCATCAACCTGCACATCGGCATCCTTAATATCTGTTGAGGACATTTTCTTGCTGGAACCGTGGATTATCTGGCTCAAGTTCTCTGTTCTTTATATATTGGTTGCCCCCACAGAAAAAAAACTTCCCCCACTGCCGACCCCGCTATGCACCCCGCAATTTCTCACGTTTCTTCGGCAGTTGATTCGAACCCTGCAGAAGACACTTCCTCCTCACTCTCCTCTCGTTCGGGCTTGTTTTGATCCTTTCTTGGGGATAACAATACACTGTGTTAATGCTACCGAGGATTCATAGGAGGACCTGGAAATGCTCCGGTCCGCCGTAGTTTGACAGTAGTCTTCCAGAAAACTGCGTGGGTTTACGATAAACTGAATATAAGAAAGGAGAAGAGCCAGGGCCCCAAGGCAATGACTATTTATAGTAGAATTTTGGTAGTAGCAATAATAAATACATCATGATGACCAACTTATTAAGGTGTGGTGGGCAGAGGGTGGTTTTGGACCTTGCCATGATTGGAATAATTATCTCCAACCTGAAAATAATCTCCAGAGCGATGAACCGGTTCAGCATGAACGACTGGTGGCGGTGCAGTAGTGGCGGGTGTTAATAAGCTGGGGCCACCCACACCGACCTGGTGTGGCGGCGGAACTGGCGGGGTGGAGCCAGGAAGTGGCAATGCAGAAATTTGTTTGATAAGGAATGCCTTCTCGTCCTTAAACGAGTCGTCATCCTTGCGATCCGAGTGGAAATTGGACAGGAAATTCAGCAGCTTCTGCTTGTTCTTGATCAAAATGTCTGCAACTGGCTTGGACTTTTTCGGATTGGCCACAAACACCTTGAATATATGGAAAGCCTCGTATTGGATGTTTTTAGACCGATCCCGCAGCAAGTTCATAACCTGCTTGAGGTTGTTCGGATCATTTATGTATTCGGTCATAAACCCATAATTGGACCGCTGGCGGATTATGTGGGCCATGAGCTTGACCGATTGCCGCTTGGTAACGTAATTCTCAGAGGCCATTAGTCCCGACATTTTCAGGGTAAATGGGCCAGAGTTTCGAGTCAGAAACCCGCACACGGTGGAGCCGTGGTCAGAGAAAAGGTCATGCAGGGTGGCAAACGAATCCGTGGCTACCTCAAACGGCCCCGTAGTGACATATTCAAAGTAGTTCCAGAACAGCGGCGAGTTCAGCACCAGCCTAGCTAACGGCTCGTACCGAACACAGTCTCGCACAATCGCCCCGGCAGTTAATGCTAGATCCGGAGAAGCAGACCACGTGATGAGGGAATCCATAATTTGCGGACGTGTGGCCAAGTAGTCGACCGTAGGCGACCGGGTTCCAATCTGCCTACGAAGCAAAGTGGTGAAGATGACCACAACGTCCTTTCTGGCGTCGAATTCGAGGGCATGCAGGTTGGCTGCGAGGCCCACCAGCACGTCTGTCGCGTACACTTCCTGCGCCAGAGCGGCAATCTGGTCAGGAACCGGGTCGTTCTCTTGATCCCCGTACAGCACCTGTCGGATCTGTACCAGCAGCCGCGAAGCCTCGTCAGAGCCCTTCTGCCGCCGCTGGTCGGCGCTCTCCACCCGTCCTAGCACTTCCGCAAGGCTTCGAACAAGCTCCGCAGGTGACTTTTGCCTCGTCCGCGAGAATAGGAAACTCATCCGTTCGTTTGTGCTCCCACTACGCAAACAACATCAACGCCCGAGTTTCCCCCTTTTCAATCAGCGATAAACATTGCCGGGACCCTAACCCCGGTGGAAAAAAATTTCATAATACCGACGGGGCCCGGACCCCCGACCCCTGACCCTTGAACCTTGAACCTTGGGGTCGAAGGCGAGGTTATGCGACGTGCCGTGCTATGTAGTCCTCGTTAGAGGGATTTTTGCAGAAATAGTCGCTTTCTATTACTGTGGTTTCCACAAGTGATTTCGTGGAATGAAAGGGTGGTATACTGTAGATGGAATAGACGCTCGCTGTCTGCCATCAAGTGCTGATTGACACTAAAGATAATAAACATCAGAAGGAGGAAGGATAGAAGGAATAGTAGGCCGCTTAGTTAGTATTGGCTGTCGTTCCTTCATTTACCCTGGTAATATATAAAGACGGGGGACCACGTCGCTTTGCCGATCGGGTCCCCATAAGGGCCTCATTCGTCGTTTGGGAATTCGCTTGTTCCACTATACGCTGAGCTGGCGTTTGCAATGGAAGAACATCTTGTGTATCGTAAGCTGGTGTTTGAACGACAGAAACAACTTATGTGATCCTATTGGATAGCCTGTAATGGATTCTAACGAACTCTAGTTTACAGGAGCCATGGGCGTCGTTTTATATTGAATAGGGACGGGACGGTCTGGCACCGTTACTAGGAACGTACTGTTCTTTACCTGTTGATAGCATTACCTAACCACTATACCCCTATTCGCGCCGTCTATGCTGCGAAAGTCATCGAGTCCTACCAGAACCCCCGTTGACGGCAATTGGGTACCGTTGAGGGAGAAATGAGCCTATTGACTAGATTGGACAACCTAACCTTCCTCTACGACTACCCAGCAAAAAAAAAAAAAAAAAAAAAAAAAAAAAAAATGCTGGCGGTCGCAAAGGTCCAAAAACAATGCATTGGCCAGCTCAGCGCAAGAGTGGGTCGAGAGCTGCGTGCAGCAAGTTAAATACACCACGGCTGAAACAAACGGATAGTAGTTAGTACAAGGCTCCTGCTCCTAAGGAGGCCTGAGCGGTCGGTAAATTCAGGGGGTTGAATTTTTGTGTCGGCCCGGGGTTACTAAGACAAGCTGAAACTGCGCATGCGCAGCTCGGTCCAAATGAAGAAAGATCTGAGCGTGTGACGGGGCGGGACCGTGATTATTATCACGCAAATATTGATCCTGGAGGCTTTAACTATCATGACGATAAAAATCGAGTGTCTATGTGGACCCGGCTCGGTTGTGTTGAGAAAATGTCTCGCTTGTGTCTCAAGAATGCTAACCCCTGAACAAAAAAAAACGTAATACCTGGGTCTGTTGGGCGAACAACGGTGGATGCATACTACATGCAAGTACGATCCTTTGACGCCGCAGCGTATTTACATTAGACTGCTTGACATCTAACGTTTTCTGCCCCTTAACACAAGACGACCAACCATCCTCGACATGGCCACGGTATCGTCTCATACTCCAGAGCCAGACGCGACGAGCCCATCAAAGAACTCGGCAGGGGCTAAGAGAAAAGGTAACTTTTTCAAGCGCCTTTTTTCCGCCTCCCACTCATCACTCAGACACGCTCGGTCGTCTATAAACAGAGACAAGGTAAGCTAATACTCGTGCAAATCGCAGCTCTCTTTTGCCAGGTAGTATTTGACTTTGCTTCCACGCGATAGCACACGGTTCTTGCTGAGGTCCAATACCCCTGAGCGATTGCTCAGTTCACGCCTTCAAAGCAAATATGCGTGAAATATTTTTTTGGTCTTGCTCAATTTCCATCTTAGGTTATTTTGAAGAACGACTAAAGATACTCTCACAACGCCTGTCGGGAAAAGATTCAAGCTGCTGAGTTGCTTTTGTTTGTGTTGTTTAACTAATATTCCATTGTAGGCGTCGAATGACCAGCTGAAAAAAGCCGCGGGGGAGGAAGATGATACACCAAAAGGGGGCGGTGAATCAACTGCAACTCTAGCAGATCAAGAGAACAATAAGAAGGAAGATGTCAATAGACCAGAAACTATAAGGCAAGACAGCGCACACACCGATGTTGAAACGACACCTGCATCTGCAGATGTAGGAGGGGACAGGGATCAGAGACCTGCAGAGGGTGAGACTACTACGAATAATTATACGCCTGAAGAAAATCCAAAAGATGAAGAGAAGGAAACTTCCCCGGTTGACGAGATGGCACCCGTTGCTACAGCCACCACTTCTACAGTTGCAGAGGAAGGCTCTACCTCAGAAAGGGCCCCCACCGACAAGGAGACGGAGGGTGCGACGCCGTTTGACACCGCTTTGGATTTGTTCCAAGGAAAGGCTGAATTTGTGGAGCATGATCAAATAGCTTCTTGGCTGGGTGATTCCGGTTCAGAAAGAAGTGATGTGAGAACTTATTACATGTCCCTGTTTGATTGGACTGACAAAAGCGTATTGAGCGCCGTGCGAGGACTGTGCGACCGGCTCTATCTGAAGGCAGAGTCCCAGCAGTTGGACCGCATCATTGATTCTTTTGCAGATAGATGGTGTGAATGCAACCCACAGCATGGATTCAAGAGCCCGGGTGTCATTTATACTTTGGCGTACTCCATTCTTTTGCTGAACACTGATCATCATTCTGAAGATTATCAAGGAAATAAGAAAATGGGTAGGTCACAATATGTTCAACAAACTTTGAGCACAATGCAAAACCTGCTGAGGGCTGAGGATTGCCAATTTTCCAGCCACCCTGGTGATATGGAAAATAATGACTTGGAAAGTGTCACTTCCAAGCGAAAGGGATCTATAGATTCCGTCGGTCAGCGACCAAGTATTAGTGGCTCCTCATCCAGGAAGCGATGGAGTGCTAATCTGTCTTCGGCTCCAAAATTTGACAATACTTCTTTGGTGTGTGATAGCACGTTATATTCTTCAAAGGAATGGGAGAGCATTATTGTGTCCATTTTGAAGACCGTGTATGCGTCGATCGATATGAATCCGCTAAACTTGGCAAGAAACCAAAGTTGCCAGAGCCTCAACTTGGAGCCACAGACGTCCATGTCTTCACTAAACAAGCAGACTTCCCGCCGCTCAGAAAACCGCAACTCATTACTAAACAGGTTTTCTATTAACAGGAGGTCTAGCTGGATGTCACCGGATAACTGGTCGGATTACAATTATCAGGATGCAATCATGTCCAATGAATCTAGGCCAAATTCCGTCAGAAGCCACTATTTAACCAAGAGAAGATCCATGTACGCAGAGTCTACAAATAGTATGCTCGGTCTTGAGAATATTGGCTTTGCCGGTGCACTTCGAAACACCATGATCCAAGAAGAGAACAATGGCGAAAGAGGAGCTAGTTCGACCTCCTCCGGAGATAGAACAGACAAGGCCCCTATGATGGCCGATGGGATTTCCATGGTTTCGGACACTGCATCCTTTATGACCTCCGCACAGGGGTCTGTGGCCGATTATGACGGCCGCAAGGGTGTTGAAAAAGTAGACCAAAACCTGGCTTTACATGGTGCTCCTTGGGCCAAAGAAGGATTGCTCAAATTCCAAGCCTTCTTAGACACCTCAAATGTGGCCAAAAAATACAAAAAGAAAGACTGGGTAGAAGTTTTTGTTGTTGTTCAAAACGGCTATTTGAAGATGTTCCGATTTGATACAAAAGGTGGAAGCAGCTCTAGTCTCAATCATCGTCGAAGTAAGTACAACTTGTCCAATGGGTCAACTTCTGCAAGTTCGACTCCGGGAAAGTCTTCGACCAACATTGGTTCCGGCAACTGGTTGGATAGTGCTACAATGACTGACAACATTTCTCTTTGTCATACCATGGCACAAGTGAACCCTGATAACAAGGATTGCGATCTTACCGCAGTGTCAAGCAGCAGCAACAAGAGGTCCTCTGTGATTATCTCAAGTTCGTCATACAACTCTTCTTCTAAATCCGATGCAACGCAATGGTCATTAACGCTGCCGTCACAGGGTGTACTTTTATTCCTAGCGGGCACCAAAGAGATAGCCGATGAGTATGTGTATGCCTGTAACTATTGGGCAGCACGAGTGTCCAAAGAGCCGTTGGTTGAAGCCGTATCGAGCATTGAGTATGGATGGGAGAGACCGCTGGAAATTTTACAGCAAAAGCGGGAGAAGGATCCAGACACTGATTCCATCATTACTTCTGGGTCTTTTGATGTCCTCCTTATTGACAATGAACGCATTCAGGTCAAGGAATGGAAACCTCCAGTCCAGTCCACCGCCCATTGTATACTGAACGAAGAAGAACAATTCAAAGCTCTAACGCAATATATTGGTAAGGTCCAGGAAACATTGGAAAAACACTCAGCTCTACGATCGGACATGATGAAAGTTTTCCAGCCTGGCCACTTAGTTTCTACACGAGCGCATGCCAATTGGGAGAAACGATCGCAATATCTCCTTAAAGAAAGTGTGAAGTATGACACGTATGTCGCCACGTTGGAACGAGCTATCAAAGACCGACAAAAGGTGGAAGCAGAAACGGTCCAGCACAAGGCGAGCCTGTCTACAATGAAGGACAATGACAATGATGCCACTACGACTAGTAATAATGATAATGATGAACCCGCCATGTCCTCGGACAATAATAATATAGATTGTTAATATAACAACTTTAGTTCCTCGGAAAAGGAAACAAATAAAAATGAATGAGAATGTTTACGCGTCAATACAATTGGAGAATAGTTATTTGATTGTAGCTGTCAACTATATGAAATTTAAACCTTGCAGTTCCAGGAATGCTCGACAGCACCATACTGGATTTCAGCCACCCAGTTGGAAATTTGCTCAGTCAATTGGCCAGCCTCCTTGCCTTCCTGCAATGGAACTGGAATGTCCTTGCCCTTATAGCCAATCTCCTTGATTGGGGAAACAACAGCAGCAGTACCGGCACCAAAAGCTTCAACAAGGTTGCCTTCCTCGGCCTTCTTGGCAATCTCATGGATGGTGTAGTAACGCTCATTGACAGACCACTCCTTAGGGTCCAAACGCTCACGAGCGAGATCAAGAATAGAGGCTCTAGTAATACCTTCAAGGATAGTACCGTCCAATGGACAAGTAACGAGTTCCTTCTTTCCGTCAGCATCCTTAAAAACGAAGAAGGCGTTCATGGTACCAGCTTCGGTCACAATGCCGTCTTCGCCAAAGAGCCACAGGATTTGTTGATAGCCCTTGGCAGCGGCCTCATTCTGGGGAACAATGGTTGGAGCATAGTTACCACCAAGCTTCTTGTTGCCAACGCCACCTGGCCAAGCCCTAACAGCAGATTCAGAGGCCTCCAATCTAACAGCTTTGAAGCCACTAGGGTAGTATGGACCAACGGGACTGGCAATTACATAGAGAAGAGCACGAGAAGGATGCTTGACACCCAATTCAGCATTTGTTCCAATGAAAGTTGGACGCAGATACAGGGAATATCCTCTCTTCTGAGGAATAACGTCTTGCTCCAGCTTAACAAACTTCTTCAACAGCTCCACCATCTGCTCCGAGTCAAAGGTAGGCAAAGCAATGCGGGAAGCAGAAGTGTTCAATCGCTTCATGTTCATGTCCGGTCTGAAAATAGTGACCACGCCTTTCTCATTCTTGAAAGCCTTCATGCCCTCGAAGCACTCAAAAGCATAATGGAATACCGACGAAGCCGGATCAAGTTGCAAGTTTTGGTACGGCTTGATGTGTGGAGTACCCCAGCCATTCTCCTCAGTCCATTCAATGGTCAACATGTGGTCAGTAAACGTCTTGCCAAACACGAGCTCCTCGGGAGCTGGGTAGGTCTTTCTCGTAGGGATTTGCTCAATCTTCAGCTTTGAAGCGTCAAGGGAATTCTGCTTCTGCAAAAGAGCTGAAGTAGAGAAGAATGCTCGAGCAGACCGAGATCCATGAGTTTGAATAGTTCTCAGCATGGTTTCTATTACTTTTGTGGGTTTTTGAGACTGAGTCACTGTCGTTTATATACTACTTTTGAGCCCGAGGGGGTTTCTGCGGGCGAAATCGGCGACCGAGATTTTGCCTACGGGGTTCGGCAAATCACGTGACCATCCCCGGCTGTAGACGGGGTCTACTGACAGGTTGTCTACTAATGGGGGCGAATGGATGGACGGTGATTGTATGGGATTGTATGGGATTGAATGGGTAGCGGTTGGTTTATAGGGAACTGAGTGGGTGGCGATGATGGGTGGTGCTGGTTGGTATAGGATTGAGAGGCTTTGGGAGTGTGGTTTCGATTGAGTCATTGGATTGTTTATCTCCGTTTCGAGCATTGGTGAGGGAGAGTGAATGAGTCAATTGAGTTTTGTCCGACTGAGAGTGCGTTGAGGAGAGCTTTGTGTGCGTAAATGGGTTGATGAATGGTAGTAGGGACCTGTAGGGACAAGTTTGGCCAATGAGACTGATTCTGAAGGTAAGGTGTTCTATTCTAACAAATAGGCTAGGACCCTGTAGAGGGAGTGGGTCTGATAGTTGTTGAGGGAGGGTAAGGAATATAAAATAATCGGAAATCTTCTAACAAATATGCGGAGAAAACTTCTTCTTGTAGAGGGCCGGTCCTGGTAGTTGTTGAGGGAGAGTAAGGAATATAAAATAATCAGGAAACCTTCTACTTATAACAAATATGCGGAGAAAACATCTTGTAGAGAGCGGTCCTGGTGGCGTGAAGGAGAGTAGGGAATATAAAATAATAGTATTATAGTAGGACAAGAAAAGTCCTCAGCATGTTTGATCACATCTTTTGGTAGTGTTTCCCTCAAGAAGCTACTCAACTAGAGGAATTACATCGGTGCCCTGGTAAAAAGACGCAGAATACGTCTGACATTTGTCTAATACAAATAATCAACACAGTGAGACTTCGTATCACTGATGGTATTCGTTGTCATATAACGGGGGCCTGAAAGAAGACTCCGTAATCACCCTACACTGTGTGATTATTGGAATTGAGATAATGCTCCGTATATTATTTATATTAGAATATATTAATTTTATTTAGCAATAAATGGGTTGCATGCATGCAGGCGAGGGCGGGCACGTGGCTCCCGCAGCGGGGAACAGGTAAGGGACAATCTGGGGACGGACAGCAGGGAAATGGACATGACCGCCTACGAAAAGATGATTGACGGCAGTGTTGTGGAAGTCAAGCTGCTATGCAGTGACAAGGAGGAAGGGCCGGAAGTAGACTCTATGGTCCCGAGAGCGAGCAAGATGGAGAGTGAGGAGACCGAAGCTGCGAGAGCAAGGATTGAACGATTGACGCTAGAGGGCGAGGAGCAACAGTGCTCGTTGGAAGAGTTTGTATATGAGAATGGAGCTAGAGGTAAGGGAGCGCTGAGAAAGCGACGACTGCATTCACCACCGCCGCCAGAACACGTCAGCGATGAAGACGAAGGTGAGCTTGAGTTCGTCAAAGGCCACTATTTTACGGACCACAACGAGGAGATCCATGAGAAGATCAATCAGAAACGAAAGGAGCAGGTGAGTGTATTTCAGTTTGCGTAGAGAAGGGGATGTTGGAAAAAAAAATAAAAAAAAAAAAAAAGACAGAGAGGCATGTTTTGGCACTTTACAGTCAACAGGCGGTACAATTGGTCTACATCTCTGTTTCATCTCTGTATTATTCAGGAACGATGCAGAAGGAATCCAGAATATGGGTCTTGAAAGTGTTTTCGCTTCAGGATTGTTCATTCTGCATTTCAACAGACATCGACCCCCGTCCCGTGAATCTTAATCCATTCAACCGCTAACATTCTAGATCCGGGCATACGAGAGGCTAGAGGGCCAGACCAAGCGGACGATAAGAAAGGACGATAATTCTGCCAGGGGCAAGCGCCGCACGGTCAGGTTTCTGATCGGCGGAGATTCCCGATGGGACATAAATATCCAAGGGGCCCCGAGTAAGGCTGATCGGCCATGGCGACTAAACAAGCGGTCAGGAAGCTGATAAAGCAGCAGCTGGATGGGCTGACGCAGGAGAACCTGCGAATGCAATGTGAGTTGACAAGCATGATCGAATGTTTTGTAGCTAACAGCTGTAGCGACGAGGATTAGTCGGGTATTGCGCAATTTACCCGAGTACAGGGCCGCTCGCAACATAGCGTATTATCTACACATGGAGCGGGGGGAAATTGAGACGTCTGAGATGATTGAGAACGCGTTTGCTGACGGTATGGGACTGGTGAGAAGCTTTGAAGTTACGGCAGACTAACAAGAGCATTAGGAAAGCAGGTGTTTTTGCCACGGATGGTGGAAATTAAGGAGGAAAACCGGGTTTTTGATAAGCAGAACAAGGAATTGGAGATGATTCGAATGGAGAGCTTGGACGAGATTGCCCAGCTGGCCCCTCAGGGTAAGTACAACATTCGAGAGCCGCCCATTAAGGCTGGCGAGACGTGTTTTGACCACAACGGCCTGGACATGATTGTGTTGCCCGGAATGGGGTTTACTGCCAACTGCGAACGCATCGGACACGGCAAGGGTTTCTACGACTGCTTTGTGCTAAAACATACAAACTGGAGCGACAAGAACCAGCGTCCAGCACCGTTTCTTGTCGCCGTCGGGGCCGAGCAGCAGCTGGTGACTGATCTGCCCGTTGAGAAGCACGACAGGGTGCTTGATGCAGTCATCATCGATGACCAATTGTTTAGACACGTTGATTAATCCACACGCTTTTCCCCTTCTTTACGCTTTTTGCTTCTTTTTCTGGAAAAAGAAGACCAACTTGTTCGTCATAATCAATTAAACCCCCACTGGGTACGTGATAAATAATTAGAGGTGCGAAATAAGGGTGATGTTGTCGCCCTTGAGCAGGATTCTACCGAGGTTTCGTCGCGTGTCCTTCTTGTAATTGACCTCTACAGCGTCGTCGACCACAAGGTTCATGAATTCGTCAAAGCCACGGATGGTGCCCTCGAGACGAGAGTCCACCTGTTCATACAGCCAGATCTGCACCCTATCGTGGTTCTGCAAAAATTTGAAAAGCAGCTTGATGGGTGGAATCATCTACACCTCCATTAGCGTCCATTCTCACAAATGCTCCAATTATTCCCCCTACGTACCACCTTCTGCTGCCTGTTAGCCGTCGACATGGTGTGTATGCTTGGTCGAGGAATCGCGGCTCGCTAGTTTTTTCCTTTGGGAGGGAAGCCACGTCGGACCGGACCGGCCGTCCGCTCTGCCTCAAGCCTCATTCCCGCAGCCGTTGACCCCAAAAGTATAAATAGTGGTTCTTTTCCCCAGGTTTGGGCGAAGTTCATGATGGTGCGTACCGTTGCTTGTTCGTTCTAATTGTGGGAGGGTCATTAGACACACATACATTTAGAGTGTCCTCTGTCTGTCTTCACTTCAGTAACCGTGCTACAGGCTATCTTCATGATACTATACAAAAGACTAATTGCGCCATCCAGATTCTACGAACAGACACCAAACGACGCATAGTTCAGTATCACAATCTTTCCAACTTGCTTTCTTTGCCGGATGTGTTCGTCAGCCTACTGCGCTCTCTTGGGAAAAACACAGAGATAGTCTCGTCCAGCTGGATCTACATATCCGACAGAGCAGCACAAAGTGGTTCCATTCCGCCCTGAGTCTGAATGAGTCTTACTACGCAATTAGTATCTCACCATGTGCGTAACAAGAAACAGAACTCAAGCAAATCTTTTTTTTTTTTTTTTTTTTTTTTTTTTTTTTTTTTTTTTTTTTTTTTTTTTTTTTTTTTTTTTCAATAAGCATTGAAAGCCATTATGACATTCGCTGGATCAGAATTGGCCCACTATGGCACCTCTTTCTGTTGCCATCTTCAACATCCAAGTCTAGTTCCTGGGTTTCTGAACTTTCCCATACCAAGAAAGGTCGTGAAAGGAGGTCCAGGGTTGATCTTATACTTTCTATATTGTACCTTATTTATTTATCTACAGACACTCCTTACCCACTGTAAACACTTAACAACTCTTAGAGTAGATGACTGACAATTTGCAGAACGACTGATCCAAATATGCTGGGGGTCGGGGTCAGGGGGTCAGGGCCGGGTAAATGGGATGGGAGAAAAGCACGCCCCGTCGGGGAATGCTGAGACGGCGGTGCATGACAGTATGTCAACAGACGAGTTTACAGTTATAAATGTGCTAAGTGGGCTCAACTCCCTGTATACGTCTGCTGATAAGGCGGAGAAAGAGCGTGCAAGCCATCTTTTGGAACGATTTCAAAAAAGTGTAAGTATTTCGTACAGAACCGTGGTGAAACGTGGAGGCAGCGATCAGTCGCCCATAATCGAGTAATTGGACTCTGGCATGATCCATTCAACTATAATCCCAAAGTGCTCAAGACTCGTGCTGGCCGACAAAGATGTTGTTGTGATTCACCGTGGGTGATCTATAATGGACATCAAAGACTCTTGGTCTGTTAGATACATCTACAGAGAACGAAAAAGGTCGCTCGTTGTACAGAACATGAGGACCAAGACCATCGGTACCGTCTGTTTCACGATCAATTACGAGGAAGATCACTAATTAATTACTATAGACTGAAGCATGGGATATCTGTCATCAGATATTGGCTGCACCATCAGATGCAGCCCCGATTCAAGCAAAACTATTCTGTGCACAAAGTATAAGGTCAAAGATTTTGTACGATTTACACCAGGTCCCCAAGGAGTCGCGATTGGAGTTGAAAAATTCGTTGATTGGGTTGCTTGAGAGCACAGTCAAAGAATCAAAAATTGTTTCGACCCAGCTGAGCGTGGCCTTGGCAAATTTTGCACTACAGGTACTAGAATGGAAGGATGCAATTCCTGAGATGGTGAATAAACTGCAACAGCACATGACGTGTTTACTGGAGTTTTTAAAAGTCCTTCCCGAAGAGGTTTCCGACCCCAAGAGAACCTCTTTGAGTGATGACGAATTTAGACAGAGAACCGAGGAGTTGGTGCAGGATAATGCCAACAAGGTGGTTCAGTTGCTGATGGATTACGTCCATACGCCGGAATCGAAGGAAAACCATTCGCTAGTGTTTCAGTGTCTGGATTCCTGGCTTGCTGAAATAAATGTCGAGCATATAGTAGGGACGCCTCTATTGGACTTGATTTTCAATGCCGTTCAAAACGATGACACCTTTGAGCCGGCAATTGACTGCGTGTGCTCTGTGGTGCGAGAAACGAGAGATACTGCTGAAAGCATGCAAACCATTCAAGCCCTCTATCCAAAAATCGTTGCACTGCGACCAAACATTGCTGCGTGTAAAGATGATCCAGATGCTTTCAGAGCTTACACACGACTCTTCTCTGAGGCTGGTGAAGCATGGCATGTTCTGGTGGCCAAGAACCCCACCGAGTTTAGAGAATTGGTGGAATGTGTGGCTGAATGTACTGCCTTTGACGAAGATCTCGAGGTTGTCCAGTTTACGTTTTACTTTTGGTACTGTCTAAAGCAGATGTTGGTGATGCCAAAGTTCACAGAGTCGCGGGCTGCACTATCAGACATCTACCTAACTTTGATTGATGTGATCATTCATCATCTTCAATATCCGCCCGGTGAAAATGAAAACGACCTGTTTAATGGAGATCGAGAAGAGGAAGACAAATTCAGGTCCTTCAGACATGAAATGGGGGATGTTTTGAAAGACTGTTGTGCTGTCGTGGGATCAGCTCGTGCATTGCAAAAGGCATACGATAAGGTGTGTGCGGGTCTGCAAGAGCAGAAGACATGGCAAGAGATTGAAGCACCATTGTTTAGCATGCGGGCCATGGCACGCGAGGTCGAGTTGTCAGAGTCTGAGATTTTGCCGAATATCATGAAAATGCTGGTTCAACTGCCTGAGCATGAAAAGATTCGATATGCAGCCACCTTGGTTCTGGGAAGATATACAGAATGGACGGCGAAACATCCCGACTATTTGGATTTCCAATTGCAATACATTACCAGCGGATTTGGCACGTCGAACAAGTCGGTGATGAGTGCAGCTGCTCAGGCGTTGATGCATTTCTGTCAAGATTGCGCTCCATTGTTGACAGGGTATTTGGATCAGCTTTCTCCGTTTTACGAAAGAGTTGCTGGGGAGCTAGACTTGGATTCGCTTTATGAAGTTACCGACGGTATTGCTCACGTCATTGTTGCACAGCCTCAAGAGCGTATCAGGCCGGCCCTGCAACACTTTGGACAGCCTATTGTGAATCGATTACTTGAAAAGTGCCAAAAGCCTGGGTCAACGCCGCTATACCGAGAAATTGCGGACGAAATTGAACTTTTGACCATCTTTGTTCAAATTGTTAAGCCAGAACGACAGGCAGAGCAGTCGCCAACAGCAGACTTTGTGAACGAACTATATCCAGTTCTAATCACTCGCCTCCTCGACGAGCACGGCGAATCCTCCTTTGTCGCTGAGCGCACTTCCAAATTTATCAAGACCTGTCTCCATTCTTGTAGCATTCATCTACAGCCAATCCTTCCGTCAATTGCCGAGACGTTGGTTTCGCAGTTTGAAAAGACCTACTACGGATGTTATCTGTGGGTCACTGGCGCGGTTGTGCGTGAATTCGGCGATGATTTTGACGGCGAAGTTCCAATTGACGCAGCTACAAAGGAGGCCGTTTGGCAGTTCTCCTATCGTCAAGAAGTTTCGTTTTACAGGTATCTGGCCAATGTTTCTACACCTGCCGATGTTCCAGATCTGATTGAAGACTTCTTCCGTCTCAAAGGCGACGTACTCATGTTCTTCCCCTTCCAACACATTTCATCAGATCTCTTTGAGCCTTCGTTCAATGCTGCCCTCTCTGCTCTTACTCTGGAGCAGATGGAGCCCCTGATGGCTACGCTTCATTTCCTCCAGGATCTGCTTGGTTATGGATATACATCGCCCCCAATGTCTGTTCGTAATCGAGACTCCATTCCTGATAACGTGCGCAGTGCCGTTGTCACCTTGGCCACTAACCACGGCCAACAATTATGTGCTAGATTAGTTTCGGGACTAATATTCTCTTTCCCTCGGGATTGCGTCACTGATGCGTCAAGTCTAATGCTGACCCTGTTCCAGTTGGTTCCTTCGCAGCAGGCGCTTGAGTGGCTTTCTGCAACTCTTAATATGCTCCCTGAGGGTTCCATTAGCCAGGAGGAGAAGGACAAGCTATTGACCAGAATAAACGGTGCCATGACTTCGGGAGACTTTAAGCGGGTTCGCACCCTATTAAAAGATTTCACTGCACTGTACGCTCGACGCAATGTGACTCCTCGTTCCTCACACCTGCAATCCCTACAAAATATGGTGGGCAACTCATTCTCCTATGACAATTAACCTCTAATTTTTGTATATAATGTAGACCAATGAAGGTTAATGTTTTAGACGTTTTCACCATGCAAAGTCATTAATTGTGAGACTGTTACTATGCTATTGCCGGCAAGATTTTTAGGCTACCCTAATGAAGCATTTGTTGAAGGTGCATTGACTGTTCTGCTGTGCCTACCCGTGAATGAAATAGTGGAAATAAAACATTCCCTTATAATGCAATTACGAGAATTCTTGGTTTCTTCAACTTATGAATAAATACTTTCGTACCTAACAGCATGTCTTCTCACACGAGCCCTGATGGAAAAATACGTTAGCCAAACTGATATTTTAAAAATAATCCAAACTGCTTTCCAAATTCAACTTTTTGGGTGAAACAAAAGTTGCCTTGGCCCTGACAAGCTCCTTGCCATGTGTAGTCTGCACCGACCCCGCCACTAGAGCCTTTCGACCATCTTTCACTTCTTCGGTCCAAGTTTTAATCACCAAGAACTGATGCGCCAGAGTTGGTGCTCGGTAATTGATGTCAAGGTTCGCTGTGACTCCAGTCGGCACATTGAAATTAAGGAAGGCAATTCTTGCCAGGGCTTCATCTAACAAGGTTCCTAGAACTCCACCATGCACAATCAAGGGGAATCCGGTCAACAGGCGTCCGCAATGCACAATGGCAACACTGCTCTTCTCGTCAGTGTCTACAAAAACCATTGGTTCAATCGACAGGCCTCCTGGAGTCCGCAACGTGCCCGCAGTAAAGAGTTTTTCCAGGCGACTTTTATCCTTCATCTTTTCCCAAGACCTGATCTGCTTATATCGCGATTCCTGCTTTAACTTGCGGACAATTGGCAACCTATTCAAGTCTTTTTCGATTTCGCTGGAATACTCCGCCGCCTCTAAGGTTCCCCTGTCTGGTAGCTCATGTTCCGTGATATACCGAAGAATCGCAAACGGTGAACAATAATATCCGCCGAAAGCTCCAACTAACGCCAGCCCTCCGAATATTTTCCGTCCGTTCCTCGATGCCTGTCTTGCACCGAACATAGTGCTGTGGTTCTACTTCTTTTGCTGTTGTGAGCCGTTTACTGTTGGTGTTGGTTCACGTCGTCAGACCACGATACATCCGTAGACCATGGAGGAATTATTATATGGGCTTTTGGAGATCTGGCATCATTTGCTGAATATCTGACGAGCAAGAGCAGTGAGGTCTGAACATCGTTATCATTAGATAGAGAAGTGGTCTGAACATCGTTATCATTAGATATAATTAATGTGCTGATAACGAGAGGCTTTGGATGCAGTAGGAGTTGTTGTATAAACTGATTATGCGTCTTTACTTTTAATGGGTCGAATTAAATAACTGCTACCTATGTTTAACTTTTGCCCAGGTGAAATATAAGGGACGGAGCAATCAAACAAAGATGAATATCCAGCACAGAACCTCATTTGCAAGTTTGAGTGGCGCTTGGACATTTCAAGTTACTTTGGATATCCATCGTGTTTCTTCTTCGCACAAGGCTTTATCGCATATTTATCAACCGCTACTTTTTCAAATCGCCATACTGAGCACTATTTGGTGTATGGTAACTCATAGCTGGTTGAATCAACTGCTCCTCGACGCTAATTCTAATAACACACAAAGCCTCAGTTCCATCCCTTGACAGTGAGTCGTGCAACAACTGTCAGTCATAGAACCATTATGAGGTACCTACTTGTCTTTCTTTCTTCTCGAAATCCACCATGCTAAGCTCAGGTTGAGAATAAGAGCAAGCCCGTGGGTTTCCTTGGTCAAATTACAGACCATACAACGAATTCCTCGATATAAGGGCTCTAATTCTGCAACGCTAGCCACTATTCTTGCAATTTCTATTGGCAGAACCTGAAACTCAACCTTTGAGAACAATCCCTTTCCACAACAAGTCAACAGTCCTTTTCAACACGAACCCCCAAATCGAAGCATAGGCTCTACTCTCAAAAGCTTCATCCAAAGCCTTAAAGGTCCTTTTGACATTTAATCAATTCCTCAATGTAAGGGCCCTAATTCTGCAATGCTAGCCACTATTCTTCACCTGAAACTTCAACCTTTGAGAACAATCCCTTTCCGCAACAAGTCAACAGTCCTTTTCAACACGAACCCCCAAACCGAAGCAAGAGACTCTACTCTCACGTCTTCAAAAGCTCATTCCAAAAGCCTTAAAGGGCCTGTTATTCAATGCTCATTGACATGGGCTAGGGTTCCACCGAAGACAGAGATAGGGTCTTTTGGGACTTTGAAGTCTGATCTGAAGGCTCATAGTCAAATGGCGGACGCAAATGGACAGCAAAAGACGGCGGAGAGCGAATACACTCCGCATGAACGGGAAGTCGTTGGAAGTGTGATTGAGATTTGGAAGAAGAATCCTGCAACTGAAAGTTTGGGTAACGCGAAATTGCACCAGCTGGTCAAGCGAGAGCATCCGAATTGGAGCCTGAGTGAAAAAAGACTTAAAAACCTGCTAAAGCAACATGGTCTACAGACCCATGTTCCTATTGTTCAATACGTTTCGGACACTGTTTCTCACCCTACCCCGGGATTGGAATTGCCTCCGGGAGTGCGACTGGAAATGACAAAGTCCCGAGGAAAAGCTCTATATTCAGCCAGAAATTTCACTGAGGGCGATCTAATATGGGAAGAAGAGCCGTTAGTATTGGTTGCGCCGTTGGATGTGATTACCCTGATGAGGAAGGCTCTGGCGTGTGCCCATTGTGCCCGGCCCTTTCAGCAGCGATCCAAGGCTAGCGGAATTCCAATGGGAGGCTCGGATTGTAAAACTTGCCCAGCTCGATGGTGTGGGCCAAAATGTAGAAAGGCTGATTACATTCACGCTGCGCTGTGGCATCAGGCGGCTAATACTAAGATTAAAGAGGATGTGTGGCAGCGGTTTGAGAAGTATTGTTTGGAGAACGAGTGGAACGCCGCTTACGGCTATGGCATTGTTCTGTTGAACATGATCAAAGATCCAACGAAAGGTAAGCTGCGGAAGAAGATGGATGCTATGGCCCAGGTTCGTCAGGACATTCGACAAAAGGCCGTGGACACCCCATCGGCGGCTCAGAACAATCCATTTGGTGGCGGAGGCGGTTTGTTGCTCGAGCAGTATGAGGAGCTGTGGAAAAGGGGCTATGAGCTGCTTCGAGACGCAGTTTCGCCAAGCTACGAGCTGTCGTACGACGAGTGGATGCTTGGTCTGGGCATGTTTAACATCAATAATCTCGATGGTAACATTTTCTTAACGCAGTCACATCTAAACCACTCGTGCGCACCAAACGTCGATGTCAAGATCATTGGTCGCACGACTGGAATCAAGGTCTACGCTAAGCGGGATATCCGGCAGGGTGAGGAACTACTGACCACCTATGTTAATCCAAATGACCCGCTGGCTAAGCGTAGATATGATTTGCGGGTCAATTGGGGGTTCCAATGTAACTGCACTCGATGTAAGGAGGAAGATAAGGAGGCTACAAGATCTGTCGAGGCTCAGTTGAGTGGATTGACTTTAGAAACCCCAGTCGCTGAAAAGACGCGAAGGAAGTCCGTCAGATTTGATGAAAAGCCTGACCTCGAAATGTAACATATCTATCTATATATATATACTGAATTTAGCTTCTTTTCGTTACTAAGAAACAGTAGCAAGAGTATAATAATGCTCTGGAGCACTCAGATAACCAATTTCAAAAATGTATTATTACGGGGACTGTCTAGTATAAATATGTGTTCGTATTAAAGGTTGAGTTTGCTTCTGACCTGTGGATATGCCTGCAGGATTTGCTCAAAAATTTCTGGGTAGCTCATCTGGAAAACTTGGGGGTCCTTGGCCAAAGCCACAAAGAAGGTAGACACACCCGAATGGATTGATACGGTGGTGATTTTAGAAATCTGAGTGCCGATCAAGAAAGCATAGGCAACCACAATTGGATAAAAGCCCCCAGATTCGTTGTATGCTGGCTTGGTGAACTTGAGATAGAGGAAGGCCAGCAATGCACACACATAGCCAATGAAGGTGGAGCCAAGGGTAAGGACGCTGCCGATCAAACTGTCGTTGACCAAAGCATCGATACCGCGTTTCTTGACAAGCTCCCAGGTGTCCTTTGCGGCGGGAAGATAGGCCTTGCCGTAGAGGGCAATGAAGGTGTAGGCATAATGGTTGAAGTAGGTGACAAGCCAATCGAGAATGCCAATGCAGCACTGCGCGCAGCAGAGCATGAAGGTGATGAATATGTTTCCGCCATTTTCTTGGTTGGCATTTCGAGCCACGTTGAGAACAAAGCGAATGAAGTTGATAATGGCCACAATCAAGCTACCAAAAGAAATTGAACCGAAGGAATACGTCATTGCACGCTTGAACGCACCAAGGGCGGGCCACTTTGGCATGCCCTGGTCGCTCTTGGAGCAGTAATACCACGAACCGTAGACACCAGAGATGGTAACGTGGATGACGTTCTTGATCACCTCGGAGATGTAGTATCCGGCGAAGGTGACGTATATAATCAGTCCCACCAACTTGCCCTGGGAACATCCGCCATTGGCGCACTCGGGATTGTTTTCATTAGGAGCATACTTGACATAGATGGACACCAGGACGACGGAGAACAGAACTGCAAAGGCACCGGAAACCAGAGCGCCAAGAGTGGAGACAAGCAAGACAGATGGGTGCTTTCGGGTGACGTCGATAATTGTCTTCAAGACGATGGTGGCAAAGGGAATGCGATGGCGCATGGTCCAATAACAGAAGGCCGAGAAACAGGCAAACACAAGGAACACAATGCCCGCAGAGTAGTATCTCTCGACCAAGTAGAAAATAGCCGTGCCAAACGCCAAGATGACGTTACAGATGATGGAGAAGATGATGAACTGTCTGGTGAACATGCGAGCCATGGTGTAATACAAGACCGCTAGCACGACGCCAACCACGGTCACAAAGCCCAGGAGAATGATAGTGTTCGTGTTCAGAGAAAAGCTATTCTGGGACCCATAGATGGACCCACCCTGAAAGCCTCTCGTTCCTGTATACGCCTTCAAACAGATGGCGGCGACAGCGATAAAGCCGCCCAAAACTGCCAGGAACAGCACAATGAAGAGCGGATCGTTGATCCTGGGCTTCTCGACCTTGAATCTATCCGTAAAATTCGGGCCTTGGCCCTCAGGCTTCCCGCCGCCCGCCGGCATGTGCTGCTGAGGAGGGGGTGGAGCCTGCGTGTAGCCCTGCTGTTGACCGTAATCCTGCGAATTGTAATGTTCCTGCTTAGGAGGCGGCTGTTGGTTGTATTGAGGGTAATTTGGCGGCGGGTACTGCTGCTGGCTCCATTGCTGCTGATTGCCCCATCCATAGGGCTGCTGTGGAGGGCCCTGCTGGTAGTACTGTGACATGGTGGTGATGGTGGTGGAAGATCAAAAACAACAAAGGACCTATTTTTTTTCAACTCCCATTGTTTGTTGCTGCAGGTGAATGCCCTTCCGGCGTCTGACGTGCGTCTGTTGGAATGTCGCGCGGCGCCGATCGGCGCGCCGGTGGTTCCTGGCCAGGGCCAAGACCCAGGACCCAGGACCCAGGACCCAGGACCCAGGACCTGGGACCTGGGACCTCCATTCCATAGAGACTAGAGTTGGTTTGTTTAGTATGGACAATTAATAGTTAATACCAGTACTGGGATTGTTCGATGATATGAATAAGTTGTTTATTCAATTGTATGTATCTTAGTTCACAAGATACGGATACTGCTCTAAGATTGCGATTATACAATAGGAACACCTTCGCTGGTTCAGCTGTTTTAGTATCTTGTAAGCGGCTCTATCTCGCTCCAGGAAATACAAGAGCCAAGTCGATAGGTTCCGCGGACAAAGCACGAGGTTAGCTTTGACTCTCTATCAGGCGACCTACGACTCCTCGGGGTTCTGTGGTGTGTGGTACATATGGCAGTCGGAAGCCAATTCCTTTAGACTCTTGGCTTTCTTGTTCGGGAATAGGTCTTTTATATAGTATGAATAGTTTACCCGATACGAATAATCCTTTTCATCCAATACTAATTATGACCTTCACACAATATGAATAACGAATCGTCGTTAGTTCATCATGGACAGTTCCAAACAGTGCCACCACAAATAGCATTTTCTCAATACCAATGGTAGTCGATCAATTCCTGGTCAGTTGGGCACTCACTGTCCATCTACCCAGTTCCCTTGTGGAAACAGACCCGATGCAGTGAGATTTTTAAATCGTAACACATATGAATAACGAATCGTCGTTAGTTCATGGACGTTTCCAAACACTGCCACCACAAATAGCCTTTCCTCAATACCAATGGCAGTCGATCAATTCCTGGTCAGTTGAGCACTCACTGTCCATCTACCCAGTTCCCTTGTGGAAACAGACCCGATGCAGTGAGGAATTTTAAATCAAAACACTCTTGCCTTCTTGGCCCGGCCACCGTCGTCATCGTGCGTCTTCAAGCACGCATCCAGCGTGTGGAAAAGGTCGTCCTTTTTGAACGGCTTGCGCAAAATCGCCGTGACGCCTCGACTGTAGTACGCTTTCTCGTTCACATCGGTCGACACCATGATCACCACCGGGGTGTGGTTGTTGGAGTTGCGTATCAACTCGGTCGCAGAGGCTCCATCCAATGACGGCAAAACTGAATCAATTAGAATCAGATCATAAGCGCACGCCTGGGT
Source organism: Blastobotrys persicus (assembly GCA_030585065.1). Classification (NCBI taxonomy): domain Eukaryota; kingdom Fungi; phylum Ascomycota; class Dipodascomycetes; order Dipodascales; family Trichomonascaceae; genus Blastobotrys; species Blastobotrys persicus. The sequence continues at coordinate 66,769 of JAJMBO010000065.1, forward strand.
TCGATGAACCGCCTCCAGACCATCATTAGCTACGTCCACGTCGCACCCGTATTGGTTTAAGAATTTGCGACACAGCCGCACACTATCCTCATCATCCTCTCCAAGAAGCACCATGAAGGAGCCTTCGTGCTGTGGTGCCGGCAGAGGCATCAACGGACTCATCCTTGGTTCAGTGCCAGCAGCGGTTCGCTGCTGCTGCTGCAACAGATCCATCAGCTGCTTGATATAGTTCTCTCTGGTCGACGCAGCTCGTTGCAAAGAGTCAATGCTGTCAATAGCCCGGGAAAGTTGGTTTTCCAGCTCCTGATGCGACCTTTTCAGCGATTCAATATCCCGCTGCATGTGCTCAATGACGTCCCCATGGCCACCACCCTTTCCGGCAGCTGCATTACTGCCATTCTCCCTCTTTCTTCCAGCGGGAGTCTTCCGTTTGATGTTCTCGAGCTGCTCCCGATTGTGGAGCTGGAAATCCGGGTGTTTGAATTCCCACGCATTCTCGCCATACGGCGAGGCCTCGGACGCATTGACCCGCACCTTGTGAAAGTCGTACTTATTAAGCTGCCGAACAAAACTGGCAAAGTTTGAATGCTTAAAGTGCCGAGGGAGCACCGTCTTGGTAAATTCGCTGGGATCGACAACCACAAAGCTGTCTCCCCCCGCAGTCCAATGGACAATATGCCGCGACGACGGCTCCTCCAACATGGCAAACAGCTTGTTGACAAAATCTGTAGACGTATTCACAGACGCCTGTCGATTATTACTTGCTCCATCACCATGGCCAGCTGTTTTGGGTAGTATCATCGGCTGCTGTTGCTGCTGGGCCGTGGGGGGTTGCTCCGGCCAGCTGCTGCCACTTCGTCCGCCGAAATCCATACCAGCTCCTTGTCAATCCCACTGGCTATCGTACGAGACAATTATTCAAAGGCCAACCGTGGTTCTCTGTCTCCCAAAGAGACAATAACTACCGGCCAAATTTATTGGGTCTAGACCGCTGAGCCGCACGGCTGGCACTTTACCCATTCGGGTATTCATTTCTCTGAGATTTGAAAAAAAAAAAAAAAAAAAAAAAAAAAAAAAAAAAAAAAAAAAAAAAAAAAAAAAAAAAAAAACATATATATATAAATTAATCCAATTCTTTTAACTAATAACCCCTGTACCTCACAAGTTCCATCGAATGTACTTGTTTGGGATGTGGTAGATGCAGAGGCACACTAGAAGAGCAGTGTAGAGGAAGCAGTATAGGTACCTTAAGAGCTGATTTCGGCGAAAACGTCTTGATTGTTTTTTGGTTGAATCCTTTGCTCGGCCGAGCGGGGGATATTCTTCTCCGATGTCCATTTTTGGAAAATCTGGCCGTTGGACGATGTGGTCTTGGATGAGCCGTTCGATTTGAGAATTTGCATCTCCGTAGAGATCCTCATAGGCATTCCACAGGTCAGGTTCGGCTATGCGAATCTGGTCATAGTCACTGGCGAACTGGTTTCTTGGGGACTCGTTTGGTCGTAATTGCGATCGAGCGATCGATGAGAAGGATGGGCTGGTATGGGATGGCTGGTGGTTGTGAAACTCGGCAGTTTGGTGGACAATCTGCTGATAAGCTTCATCAGGGTCTTGATCTAGAACTGTCTCCGTCGGAACATCAAAGTCCTCCTCAGGCGTAGCCTCGTCTGATACGGGGATGTAAAGAATGCCGTTTCGAGTGAAGATGCAGTCGTCAAAACCTTCGCTCAACCCATTAACTGAGTTTAAATGACACAGGCGCATTGGTGGGTTCTAAAGCTTCGTTTGGATGGACTATTTCAAACGACAGCTTTAGTTTATATATCCAGAGTGTTTCTATATTTATGGTCCTGGGCATAGTCTTGGTTGTTGATAAATATAGCCGGTCAGGGATTGCGAGAGCATTAGCGAATGGTATTTTTGGAAAGAGAAATTGAATACTGTGGATGTACCATCAGGTCAAGAGAACAGTATTAAAGCATGACAAGCACAGGATAATTAACTACGTTAGTTAATTCGACTTTAGGGTTAAGACAAGCACAGATAACTGAATAACTAAACAAGGATTAATTAATTACGTTAGATTAATTAGACTTTAGGGTTAAAGACAAGGACTTCAGGGTAAAGGCAAGGCACAGATAATTGAATAACTAAACAAGGATAATTAATTACGTTAGATTGATCTTTAAAGACAGATAACTGAATAACTAAACAAGGATAATTAATTACATTAGTTAATTCGACTTCAGGGTTAAGACAAGCACAGATAACTGAATAACTAAACGAGGATTAATTAATTACATTAGTTAATTAGACTGCAGGTTAAAGACTAGCTCATAGAGCAATTGGTCAGATCTGGCGGCTAGGGGGATGTTATCGTGGGATGTCAGTGCAGGCGGTAAGACAACTTTATCTCAGTTGTGTGCTGCCTATCATTGAATATGGTGCGCAAGTCTGGAAGCATTTTGTCTCGGATACAGATATCGAGCAATTGCAGAGGATCCAAAACATTGCATTACGTCGTATCTTGGGGGCAGTCAAATCAACCCCGATTCAAGTGATGCATGTGGAGGCGGGCATTATGCCGCTTAAGTATAGACTTGCTCACACGGTAGTAAAACAAGGGTTGAGGTTGTATTACAAAATCAATCCAAAGA
>JAJMBO010000066.1:0-26232 GCA_030585065.1 Blastobotrys persicus
GTTTTGTGAAGATCATATAATTTTTTTTTTTTTTTTTTTTTTTTTTTCGGTATATTTATAATTGGATTAATGGAAAATTTATACCTTTTCTAAACTCCACAAGGTAATATATGACATGACATACTCAGTCCAGCCTTAAAGGCACCAAACCAGCCTTCGCATTAGACTTACTGGGAGGAAGAATCATCAGTTGCGTCACAGACCTTTACTTATATAAACAAGGTAGCAGGAGCTCTTAAATGTGGAAGCGGTGTTCATATCCGAGGATTTTGCGCGGTTACTATGGAAACGGTTGACGCCTTTCTATGCAAGGAACCGGACAACTACACCTTACAACCGGGATACCGCTAACGCCGGTAGGCCGGTCCCAACGCTCTAATTGGCAAGAGGCGACTTGTCAGTCTCACCCTCGTAAACCATCAATGGACAGTACTAGGAATACAATGTCAAATCGCATATTTCGCTTTAACATACCACATATTTCATCAACTACACTGCGCGCATCAGGGGTTTATCTATCAGGAGCATTCGTAAGTAACTCAGTGCAGGGCCCTTAGAATTTCTGCAGAAATTGAGGAACAAGTGGCTGGCCGTGGTTCTTGGGCTCTACCGATCTTAGTGGTACATTAGTTTCCAAGGAGGAAAAAGGGTTCTTTGAACCACTTTTCTTTTGAGAAACTAAAGCCTGTTCGAAAATAGTGTGCTAATGATTCACTGGATTCTAGTATTCTGCTGCTTTTTTTACCCTCTTGGACTCTGCTCTCTACTCAAAGCATGAGAATGCGTCGATAGTACACGTCAAATTCACAGACTGGATCCCATTTATTCTTTCTTCGCTTGGAATGCTTGTTATCAATACTGTCGAAAAATCACGCCTCACTTCCGAATCTTTCTCATTTGGATCAAGTAGTGGTTTCTCATCCTCTGCAGATTGGCAAGCGAAAGTTGTGTTGTTTCTTGGGTTTGCGTTTCTCTCTGGAGGGGTGGCAGGTAGTATAGTCATCCTTGTCCTCAGGTATATTGTTCCAAACTATAGTATGCCGACACTGGGAATGGGTATCGCAAACGTTGTGTGCAATGTCTCCGTTATGCTCAGCTGCGTATCGCTCTGGCTTGCGCAGAACCTTGAAGATGAGTACAGTTACTCGCTTCAGTTGTAATCAGATATCTTATATTTATATACACAATGTAGCATTAGATTACTTTTGATAGTGGGAAGAGGAGGCTCGGTGGGATAGCGGAAGGATTACCGTAAATAAATATACCGATAGTGATATATTTATTTATACAGGATCAGAGAAAAACAAAGAAAAAAAAATTAGCACTGGTTGTGCACAAAGTAGCTGACAATAATACAAAACCTCATACAAATACAATGGCAGTTAAAGAGAGGAGGAGAATGGAGAAATAAACAGGCAGTGATCGGATTGGCGACGGACTGCCACTAGTACTGGAGGTGCCTTCGTGCGATCTAAAGGAAGAAGACTGGATCTGGGAATGAGAGCCAAAGGCTGTTTTATATGCGCCTGAGTTAGAGATGGTTCTAGTGAATGTAGATGGATAGTGGTGGGTGACAGTAAAGGGGTAGATATCAATAGAACTAAAAGAGTAGCGTCCAAAACTGTAGCTGTATGAACTAAAACTGTAGTCGCTGAAGCTGTAGTCGCCGTCATCAATATCAGTAGTCTGATGTAGATCAAAGGAGGTGGTTTCAGGAGCAGAGACAGTGTATGAGATATCGGTTTTAATATCAATAGAACTGCCAAATTGCGTGCTACTATACCTTTGTGCTTGCTTAGCGTTAGGAATGCCAGATTCAATGGTCTCCACGTCAGAGTTGGTCTCATTGTATTTGACTTGTGCCAAACCAACTTCTTTGTTCTCAAGGTCATAGACGACATAGGCAGAACGCAAGAAGGAGTCACCTAGCACTAAGCTATCTGTTGCTGAAAACATTGCGAGGTAGCATGCATCGTTTCCGTTTTGAAATTGGACCTTCTCGCCATCACTATCACGGAGGGGCAGTACCATGTCCGCAAAAGGGACGTTAATCTTAATTCCAGATAAATCAAACTCAAAGGAACCTTGATTATCAACAATGCCGCATTCTTGAACATACGCAGAGGCAGAGAAGTCGTACTCAGCTTGCAAACTGTCAGCAACCTCCATGATCATAGTTGACGGTAACATGCAGGCAGTATTACCGGAATCAAGCAACGCCGGATAATTGGCTTCCATCACTTTAACAGCGTTGCCATCGTTAGGTTTGATGCTTAGAGAAGACAACATCACAGTCAACTGGATGGGTTCATCCAGCTGTGGGAAGGCATTGACTACAGGTACTTTCTGAAGATCACCGCTGTACTTGGCATGGTCGATACCCCCGAAAAGGACGTTACCGGACTGAGAGTGTGGATCATTCAGCCACAAAGAATATGCTACACTTTTGGTGAAGCCCTGCTTTTTCAACATTATAGGGAAGTTGTCGTACTGGTAGCTAAATTCACCACTGTTTTGAACTATGGATTCCAAACCTGGAAATCCGACTCCCAGAACACCTACTGAAGCGGACGAATTGGATTCTTTACCAACAGCAAGTGTCACATCCTGCACGGTAGCGTCCTCGATTTTAACGACATCTGTTCCCCAGTAGCCTTTTGCGAAACTCGTATCTGCGTATTGGATGAAGAAATTATCATTGCCCTTTTTGAATGTTTTGGACTTGTCTGACTCAAACATGCCGTCATCTTCATCACACAAAATGTAGGCGCCGTCCATTTTGGCAGAAGCCTTTTCCTTTTCAGTATTCGCACAGTATGGGTTGTTCTTGTCCATTACCCAAAGGTCACTAGAGCCTGTGTCCAAAACCAAAGTTTGTTTCTGACCTGGGGTCCCCACTTCAATTTCGATCGTATAATGTGTGAACTCATTTTCCAGATCATCTTCTACAGAATCGTCCCGTCTGACCAAATTTCGAATCGGCCGATGAGCTCTCCTTCCTTGAATATCGTATCGCAAAACACCTTCGGGTAAGCCATCATTAGCTTGGACGCCAATTCCAAGCACTGCCAGAAGGCCAAACAGCACAGTCCTGGGATATAACATCTTTGGTTCTTTCCTCGATTACAAAAAAATGAGGATTAAGAAAAAGAATGAAAATATAAAAAGGAAGGGCAAACAAGGAAATTTATCTTCAACGCTCGTACGGCTATTTACGCTAAAGCCATACTGAATGACGTACCTTATGCAGCCACTTCGAAGGAAGAGGGGACGGCCAAGGCGACCGCGATGTCGATCTCGTCTAATATAATCGGTAAAATATACATACTGTCCTGGAGCATCCCGGTAAATAATTATGCTTTATCTTTAGCTCTTTACACTATACACACTGCCAAAGCTTTAAACCAGAGCATTTTTCTTGAATTGTGGACAGGAGAGCGTTGCGCGGCTATCTGAAACATGGGCGTAGGGAAACGTCAACCGGGGAGTTAGCCGTACGCGGCGCGTACCGCAACGTACCGTAAGTTTGGATGGACGGCCCCCAATCACATCTCTTGGTAGTGGTCTGTGCACCGCACATGACTCTCATTTTTCCACATGCGGCTAAGCTTCGCGGAGACCTAATAACAGCCGTTCCGGCGATTCATTTTTTTTTTTTTTTTTTTTTTTTTTTTTGTCTAAACTTCATAGGGTGTAAACGATGTTAGCTCATATGCACACTAACAATCGTGTTTCACAGTTTCTATTTAACAACATATCCCTACTATAAAGCATCTTGAAGTTCGGAATCCATTAGTTTAATGTGGCTCGATAGCGCTATTTTGTGCAGTTCATACCCAGGAAAGGAAGGAATAAAACTCTGCTAATATTACAGTGGCACATGAGGGGAAATGGCAGTAAAAAGAAAAAAAAAAAAAAAACAGACAGCTACTTGACAGCGCCTACAACGCCCATTTCACTTGTAATGTTTTACCGTCCCTGCGCTTTCCGAGAAAGAGGAAGGAAGCGACTTGCTCGAGATGCAGGGATTAATCAATTAATACGAAACGTAATATATATACAACTAGTGGCGTCCTTGTAAATAGTAGTATTTTGGATTTTCGGTATGAACGTTCTCAGTAATAGTCGGTTTCCAGTAGCCTCCGGACTTGCTCCAGACGGGGATGCCTATAAACTAACCCCAGTCACAAAACAACAACAACAACAAAAAAAAAAAAAAAGAAAAAAAAAAAAAAAAAAAAAAAAAAAAAAAAAAAAAAAAAAAAAAAAAAAAAAAAAAAAAAAAAAAGAAAGATAATCTACTTTGCTTGTACGAATCTCGGGATGGACAGGAACTCAGCTGCAGTTATCAACTATATAGACCATGAACAATGACTGGATAGACCGTTCAAGCTTCGACTTCGAGTGTTAACATGTCTCGAGTCAATAGAAGTGCTTAACTTTCTCAGAAGTATTACATATTTTATGAATTCTGTCTACATCTTTCTCCCACATGAAGTATTCATACTGATCCTATTCTCGCTCAGTCGTCATGAGTTAAATGCTGGTGTCATTTAACCATGAATAGACCATATTCACAACAAAAAAAAAAAAAAAAAAAAAAAAAAATTAGGCACATTCCTGATGATGGTGCATGAGAGGCAAAGACAATAACCTATTGCTTGGTGATAAACATGTTCTCTCTCCACATAAGCTACCTTGAAGGTCCATTACAGATATTGAAACTTTTTAATAAGAAATTTCTTATTGTAATTAGAATACATTGACAGTTACATGCTTCTGCAAAACCAAGACGTGAATATCTCGAAAAACACACACTCGTGGCCATGGCCCTGCTAACTGGGTTAAATCAACTTTAAACCAAAGAAAACTATGCCCTTTCCTTCAGTTTTCATTAGACGTTGGCTATTCGAGGTCGGCGTGCGGCGCCGGCGATAAGGAATGATGCACGTGCAGCCGATCATTGGTGAACAGACCAATCAACATAGCAGGATGAGCACATGCGGTCACAGAGCTGGAATATATAATGGCTTGGCCATGACCAAGGACTCTTTATTTATAATTCTTTCTACAGAAAAAAGACATTGTGATTAGAATGTCGAGCATTGCTACCACGACCCCGAGAAGTACCCATTTAAGGCCATTGAGGCCGCTGCCAGCACCGCCATCACGGCCATACACAATTCTACAGTCAACATCACAAAGCAAAGTAAGCAAACCGCGACCGAGAGCTGCTTCTAAAGAAGCTCGGAGGTTGGCCCACTCGGACATTGAACGCAAGCGGCGATTAAGAATTAATCATGAGTTCGATCAATTGAAGGCTCTTGTTCCTGCATGCTCACAGTTTAAGGCTGCATCTGGCGGTGACTCGGGTCTTCACAAATTAGAAATATTGCAACACACAGTTCGATACATAGAACATCTTCATACCTGTTTGCAACTATCTCAGCCAGAGCAAGAGGTGGACAGTTCGTCGGCCAGTCAGCGACGGATCAGCATAGAGAATTTGATTTCATAGCCATCTATTTATGTTATTTATTTTTTGGGCTTCTGGTTTTTGAGTAGCGATTCCAGTGTGTTGTAAATGTATAATTATTAGTACGCATTTCACGAGACGATTCTAGCTAGTTCATTCAAACGCTATATTTTAAACATAAACAGCAAAAAACAAGCCTCGGATACCTTAGAATCGTCAAGAACTTGTTTAGAATTCATAAAATCGCATTCATTCATTCTCCTTTTTTAATTACACAACTAACTTAGTTGCCGAAGAAACCATAGGATTCGAGCTGAAGCACAATCTGGTGAACAGCAGTTCTAACGTCTATCTCTGTTAGATCGACAGAGAGGTCAGCATCATTAGGAGCCTCATAGGGATCATCCACACCGGTGAAGCCCTTGATCTCTCCACGGCGAGCCTTGGCGTAGCTGCCCTTTCTGTCGGTAGCTTCGCAGTGCTCCAGAGGAGTAGCAACATGAACGAGAATGCAGACACCAGATCTTTCGATCGTCTCCTTTGCCTTCTTTCTAGAATCGTCAAATGGAGCAATTGGAGCGGCAATTACAGCAGCACCCGATCTAGTCAACTCTGAGGCGACAAAGGCAATTCGCTGAATGTTAGTATCTCTATCAGCTCGCGAGAAACCTAGCTCACTAGAGAGCTCGTGTCTGACAGTCTCACCAAGAAGGAGGGAGACTGGTCGACCGCCCTCTTGATTTAGAGTATGAGAAAGTGCCCGCGCAATGGAGTCTTTCCCTGAGTTATGATAGCCTGTCAGGAAAACAGTGAAACCCTGCTTAATTCGTGGTGGATGAGATTCTCGTAGGACTTTGACAACCTCTGGGTAGGAAAACCATTCTGGAATAGGCAGACCAAGTCTTAGACGTCGTCGGAGTTCAGTACCAGAAATGTCTAAGGTTTGGGCGCCAGCTGGGACCTCATCCCTTGGGCAATATTCGTCTCTGTCCGGCAGATAAGTCATTGCCTGGAAAGGAACGACTTCAATGCCCAACTCACCTCTGTATTTTTCTACCAAGGCCTGGGCATCGTATGGTCCATAGAACTCCTCACCCTTAGAATTCTTTCCAGGACCGGCATGGTCACGGCCCACAATGAAATGCGTCGCGCCATAGTTTTTTCGAATAATAGCATGCCACAGAGCCTCTCTGTCTCCACCCATTCTCATGGCCAACGGAAGAAGGGACAAAAGAGCCATTCCATTTGGATAACGTGGAAGAAGTGCCTGGTAGACACGAACACGAGTGAAGTGGTCAATATCACCAGGCTTGGTTAGACCTACAACTGGGTGAATCAACACATTAGCCTGTCGAGATCGGGCAGCTCTGACAGTCAGTTCTCTGTGAGCTCTGTGCATTGGGTTTCTGGTCTGGAAGGCTACCACTCTCTGCCAACCGAGTTTACCAAACTGGGATCGAAGTTCAGCTGGTGTGTTTCTCAGTCCAGTGTAGTCGTAATGGTTAAGTCGGTTGATAGCCTGCAATTTACCTCCAACGTAGTAATCGTTAACATTGTTGAAAAGGTACTTGATGGCTGGATGTTCAGGGTCCCCTCTAAAGACTTTCTCAGCCTCTCTCTGCTTGTCTGGCTTGTAAACGTCATCAACAGTAAGGATTGCCAAAGGCTGTTCATCTCTAAAATCCCTCAAGGTAATCCTCTCACCAGCTTTGATGCTTTTAGCTACCTGCTCATTAACATCCAAATTAATTGGCATAGAGAACAGGACTCCATTTTCCAATCTCAAGTTTTCAACCACCCCGTCATAGTCTTTTTGGTTCATGAACCCTTCAAGTGGTGAAAACCCACCGCAGATTATCAATTCCAAATCGCAAAGCTGTCGCTCAGTCAATGTGATTTCTTTAAGAGTCTCGGTCTCCTTCAACAATTCGTCGCGGATTGGGGCATCCCGTGCCAACAGATCCTTCAATTCTCCGCCATGAGGTGGATTGGCCATTTTTTCTATTGCTCTATAGTCTAACTAAAGAACCTACAGAATGGTGAAATCTGACGCCTTTTATTGGCCCTTCCGGACCCGAGTATTGATGGCGTGCTATTGCCCTGTTCATACACAATCCTTCCTTATTAGTTGCGATTGCATCATCGCCTTACAATCGCTCGCAATAAACCCCTAACCCAGAGGTCATGCATACATGCACCACATTATTTTCGGTTTGCAAGCCAACTGACTCTTTTATACATTAATATCCTATAATTCTATAAATCAGCCTGTCAGTTTACGTATCTAGTCCCAGTCCTCTGAGCGCTTAAAAGTTGGAGAACGTTAGAGAGTTGAAGTAGCCGCCAGACTAAAACTTCCTAAATATTCACAGCGCAGCTCTGCTTTTCAATCAATTTTTAACTGCAAATGTAGTAACTGCCCATCTACTGAGCTGCAGTATCGCTAGTACTAACTGTAGCTTGAAAGTCCTCTTAGGCTTAGTACTCAATAACGTTTACCATATCACGTGACACACCAGGGGGAGAGACGCAGGAGGGGATTACGGCATGAGTGGGAGGAGTTCAGGGATTCTGAAGAATTGTTCGAGGTGAATTGTTCGACAATTAAGTAATAGCGGTGTATGGGAACTGTGTCCGAAAGTGGTTTTTCAGTAAAAATGATCGGCCCTAGAATAACATTACTCTCACCCACAGCACTTACAACGTCAGCTTCCTAGTGTGGACGACTGACCAATTGCTACAGAAGGAGTCTCAGCAATACCCCCTTTACCTAAACGAACCTATATAGTGTTTTCACATATTAGCGTTGTGCATGCATGCAGAGAATTACATAATCAGACCGAACAAGTGGGCTGATATAAAGTACCGCTAGGGTAATTAAAAAGACTGCGGATGAACGGATGATTTGCAGCTTGTAAAGCAATGCAGAGAAGTAAAGGAATTGGTCAAAAGGACGTCCAGGGAGTTTTAAAAACAGTCAAGTCGAAAGTGCCTGAGACGCCAACAGAAAACGAATGCTGTGGATGTGGTGGTACGAACTGTGACAAGAAAAAGAAACAGCAAAAGAAGAAGTTGTACGACTGGTGAATCCTGCGATATTTTTGTGAGATAGCCGAGACTATACGTGGTGAAATATTAGTTTGCCGTCTTGTGTACGATTTGCCATTGTTATATACAAATACTACTTAGATCCTTCGACAAGTATATAGCTGTAATCGTTTATCACTCCGAAGTCTATAAACCTCTATCGTCTACCTTTCACCCGATTAGACTGGTCTTTCTCGATAATATCGCCCACACCGCCGAGCTCCTCCATCTGATCCTCTGCAATACGAACCTCCTCACGGCGCTCCCACCATCGATCTTCTGATAACTCAAAGGCGATTCGTTTGAGCTCTTTACCGCGGGCATCCTTGTTGTTAGATAGAGACCATTCCAAAAATTGAGGGGCGGTTCGTTGATAGAAGGCACGAAGGGTCTCGAACGGTTTAGGATGAGGCAGCCAAGGACGAGGATCTGGAATTGTTTCATTTGATTGTTCTTCCTCTTCCTCTTCCTCTTCTTGCTCTTGTTCGCTTTCATCATCGGACTCGGGCCCTTCTTCTTCACTTTCACCATCACCTTCTTCGTCATCATCCTCATCTTCTTCCTCAGAACTTTGCTCGGCCTCTTCCAGCTCGCTGAGGTCTTCCCAATAAACTTTGATTCCATCCAACTTGTTTAGATCAACGGAATACATGCTGTCCAGGGTGAATTCTCGGTCGCCCTTTTCCCAGACACCACCGAAAATGAAGAGAATGTCATCGACAACTACCGTCGAAGCGTTGAATCGTGGATGTGGCAACGTATTCACCAAAGGATACTCTTTGACTTCAACAGCTTCTTCTTGGTCGTCTTCGCTTTCCTTTTCGTTGTCTTCGCTTTCAAGTCCGAACAAATCATCCTCGTCGTTCTCTTCACCCTCCTTGAAGCCAAGTTTCGACTTGAGAATTTGAGACAGATTAGCTTCCAAGTCCGCCTGTCTCTCTGCCTTAGACTTATTTGACGTGGCAGCTTGCATATTCTTTTTCTTACGGGCCTGTCGCAGGCTCAGCGAAAACCATCTATTCATCTCAACCTGATAGGCATATAGATTATTGAAAAATTCAGAATCTAATGACTCCTCAGTCTCATCAGTATCATACACTCCGCCGAACAAGACACCTCGTCCCTTATGATAGACCATGGAGCAGCCGACTCTTGGCGAGGGAGCAAATCCAGACTTTTTTCTACGTTCCCATCGGACAGCCTTCAAGTCTTGCTTCATCTTTAGTAACCATGTATCAGTGTGAACTTTACCTTTTTGCAAGCCTTTTGAAGCTTTTACCTTTGAATATCCTCCCCAGATCACTGCGCCGTCTGCAGAGGGCAGGAAACTATGTCCTGATCGGGCGTCGGGGACAGGATGATTCGGAGGCATCTCGATCTGTATCCACTTATAGGAAGTGACATCAAAAGCCCACAAATCAGAAAGATAGGTAGTTGAAGTAGCCAGATCTCTGAATCCGCCGTGCAGCAAAACATAGTTTTTCCAATACGTCAAACGATGTCCCGATCGCGGACTAGGGCCCTTTTTATAATCGATCTTTGTCCATTCCTTCGTTTGAGGATCCAAAATCCAAGTATCGCCGTAATGATAAAAGGTGTTTTGCTTAGGCGATGAGAATTCACCGCCGAACATAAGGATTACTCCAGACGGATGCACACACATGGCATGACCACTTCGAGGTAGCGGTGAGTTTTTTGACACAATTTTTCGCCACTGGTCTGTGTCTACAGAATAAGAAAATAGTTCATTATAAAACACCGATAAACTGCCGTTCTGTGACTCCCCGCCGAACAGCAGCAATTCCCGCTTGCCATGCACTGGACTAGCAACCATAGCCCCATTCAATCGTTTTGAGGGCCGTTCGCAAGGAATGATGTTAATGGCCTCGAATTGTGCTTGTTCTTCTGCATACCTGGCCAAAATCTCTTCAATTCCCTCGTCATCGTCGTCATCTCCGGCCTTCTTTGCTCGCTTCTTGTCCTTATTAGCCGACTTATTCTTTGCCTTCTCCTGCTTCTCAGCCATCCGGGCCTTTTTGGCCTCTTTGTCCTTCTTATCCTTCTTTTTACCCATCGTTTACGTCTTCCACTACTGCCTCATGTTCTGAATTTTTCACCTTCTCCTTTTTATTTATATTTTCCTTTCCCAAAAGTCGAACTCTCAGTAGTGCGAAACCCGTGTATGTATGCATGGAAAACAACTACCCGCGCCGTGCGCTATTTCCTTAACCACGTTCAGCACCACGACGCGAGAGAAGAGAAGTCAAGCGGAGATTTACAGGATGGAGAATGCCAACGGGGGAGGGAATATCGCACAGCCTAAGCTGAATTTCGAAGGGATGAAACGGCGAATGGAGGCTTTCCAAACGCGCTTCGATGAATACATCTCAAAGGACCGTCAAGATGTGTTGGACACACGAAATGAGTTCACTAAGACCATTTCAGAGCACAAAGAGACCCAAAAGGCGCTTTTGGCAGAAATTGAAGAATTGAGACAAAAGGAAATAGAGATGACCAAGGCCAGGGCCAAAGACCAGTCGGAACTCGAGGAAAGTCGGAGCGCGATTGCGACGTATTCATCCAAACGAGAGGAAATGGTGGAAGCCAATCGACAGCTGCAGGAACAGATTTCAGCTGCTCGCCAACAGATTCAGGAATTGCGTGATGAGCAGCTGAAGCGGAAGCAGAGCTTGAACACGCAGACAAGTTTAAATGGCCCAGAGTTGGAATTTTGGGAGCGGACTTTGGGACTGCGGATCGAAGGTGCTGATGAAGACTTTATTAAATTCGTCTTTACCCAGGTGGACCCTAATGACGGAGACAGGGAATACTCCGTTACCCTGGATTTGAGGGAACATGATTACGTAGTGTCTGAGACTGTTCCCGAAGTCAACCAGGCAGAATTAAACAAGGTACTTGAGACGTTGAACGAGTCGAGACGGCTCAACGTGTTTCTCCGGGACGTGCGTCGGCTATTCAAACAACAGTAACTGCAATGTCAATTCGTATGTTGTTACTTTGTACGTGCCTAGTTAGAGTTCTTGTTTAATCAGCTCATTCTCGATTTTGATGGACGCGGCAATTCGAGCAATAAGGTCGCCTTTCTTAGAAATCGCAGTTGCCAGGAAAGAATACGTGTTTGTCGGCACATCATCCGGTACTTCCATTGTCTGTTGAATGCGATCGAAAGTTTCCCAGGGCTTTACGGGGCAGCTGAATCCTGCGAATTCCAAAGATTGACACAGGTCCAATGTTCCGTTGAAAATGGGCTTCATGTTCCCCTTGAAACTCTCTAACTCCAACGTTGCACCCTTTTCAATAGTTGCTGTGAGTTTGGCCACCAAATCCAAGTCAACTGCTCCCGGTCTTATTGGATGTTCGGACATGTGAAATGAAGATATCCTCAGGAGGGGCACGGTGCCATTGTTACAGTTGAAAACAGGCGTTCCACCCGTTATCTGCTTGCAGGTTGGCCGCTCAGAAGTCTCTCCATACACATATTCCAAAATGTCCTCAAGTGCTCCAGCAAGCACGCTACTCGTCAGTAACAGAATGACTAGTAATTTCATCATTTTACTGTCACAAATATAGCACATTTCCTTCGCTTCTTTTACAGAGCGGATTAGAGTTTAATTACGTCAAGAACATCCCATTGTCGGATGAGTTTTCCGGAAGTAAATTAATTATACATGGCACATTACAAGATCGTCAAATCGTTAGGCTTGGGATTGTTCTCTCTCTTTAGCAAGGGCCCGACGCTCTTTTGACAGGGCGACAGACTGTTTGATGTTGAAGCCATCAGACAACATGAGCTGTGTCTCTTCTAAGCTCATATTCGACAGTTCAGGGTACAAGAAGTAGATGAAGAAGAAGGAGATTAGGGAGATTCCGGCAAAGAAGGCAAAAGTGCCTGTGGGAGTAATGTTCTTCATCATTGTAAGGAATGTAGATGCAATAACAAGAGAACCAGCCCAGTTAGTCATAGTGGCAAATGAGGAACCCAAGCCTCGAACGGACATTGGGAAAAGTTCGGATTGCTGCCATGGCACAGAACCTACGCCAATAGCATAGAAGGACACATAGAGCATCATAAAGATAATAATGACAATATCCCATGCGCTCATCGAGGCCCGAGGGGTAGCGACATCGTCACCTTCGAATTGGATAGGGATAAAGTGGAAGGCCAGAGAACAGATAGCCATGGAGACAACCATACCCGCTAGCGAAACGAGCATTAGAAGTCGACGGCCGACGCGATCAATGAAAAAGTAGATTGCCACTGTGAAGATCCAGTTGGCTCCTGCAACGACAATTGAGACGGCTGTGGAATCCTTAAAACCAGCAGATTGGAAAATGGTGGCTGAGAAATACATCAGAGAGTTGAAGCCCGTGAACTGATTGATGCCTTGACAACCGCACACAATAATGAGTGCTCGCAGGTTCGATGGTATAGTGTG
Source organism: Blastobotrys persicus (assembly GCA_030585065.1). NCBI lineage: Eukaryota > Fungi > Ascomycota > Dipodascomycetes > Dipodascales > Trichomonascaceae > Blastobotrys > Blastobotrys persicus. The sequence continues at coordinate 13,021 of JAJMBO010000066.1, forward strand.
GAGCTCCTTAAGTTTGAGGTATGCGCGTCGGAATAATGAGGCACCCTCTGGATAGACCTCGCGAGTGGACACAATCAGATCCTCAACCTTGCGTTCAACTAGTTCGGCTGATGCTCCGTTGTGGGTCTTTCTAAGGACATCACGGGCCTCATCGAGACGGCCTTTTTGGACCAGATAACGGGGTGATTCAGGAAGGAAGAACAGCCCAACAGCCTGCATAACAGTAGGCACCAACGAGATTCCCACCAGAATGCGCCACCCGTTATGGACGTTTTCCAGGCCAGCGCCGATAGCGTAGGCAACTAACTGTGCGCCAGTTCGAATAATCGAAGACACAGTCACCATTCTTCCGCGAAACGTTGGAGGAGAGACTTCGGTAATATAAAGAGGAGAAACTGTGGAACCGATGCCAACACCCCATCCCATAACAAAACGGCCGCCAATCATTACCCATACTGTGTGAGCTGCACACTGCATGGCAGCGCCCCAGATCAGGAAGATGTTTCCTCCAATCGACGTATACTTTCGACCAAACATGTCAGCCAGATATCCGGTGATGGCAGCACCGCAAAGTGCACCCAGGGACGTGGCTGAAGTGATAAACTCCTTTTCGCCGGCCGACAGTACTTTATTGTCCAGGTCGGTTCCCACAGACACCAGGGCCGAGGAAATGTATCCGGTGTCATAGCCAAACATGAGATGAGACACCGAAGACACGAAAACCAAGAGAATCAGGAGGCCCGACGGCTTGGAGTTGATAAATCCAGCATCGTCGTCGGCCATGTCTCCTTTGTGAACATAGTGCTCCTCATGGTCTAGGGAAACGTCTGGTTTCTTCTCGGAAACAGGATCCGTCGCGCTGTCTGTGTGTATAGCACTAATATGGTCGTTTTTTTGCATCCTTGCCCGCCGTTTCAACGGATGGTGAAGATCTCTTATATATACTCCTTTTTTGTCACCCCACCGCGACACGGTGCGGGGGAGATCAAAACCGGCCAATGATTTTACGTCCTTCCATGCAAATTTTTATGGCTTCCCCCACCTTCTAGAACCCTTCGTCTGCAGTTCTATTAAACCTTACCTTTTCCGATCCAACGAAGCTCGCCCAAGCCAGTAGTATAACAGGCCTTCTCTACCGTTTTTCTGCCGGAAAGCCACTGTCGCATGCTCTTGCGCGCATGGTCCGGTCTCCCAAGTGTGGGGCAGATTATGCACCCCACCACCATCGGCTTCTCTTATAACCGGACTAGGTTCGGTTGCATGTTTTCTGATAATGGTTTTTTTTTTTTTTTTTTTTTTTCTTTTTTTTTACAAATTGCATCTTGCAATTTGTTAATTTTATGGTGTGTAGGACTTTTGTCATTATCCTTGACCGTGTGAAATGGCCTTGACATTGGACAATTATTTCCACTGGTTATTTTACCGCCCTATGAATATAATAGAATAGGATATCTCTACACAGACACATGCATTATGGACCCTGTTCTAAACCCTAAGCTCAGCGCCATCGATCGGTTATTTCCTTTCGGTATGGTGCATCTATGCACGTAGAGACAGTGGCTAAATCTTGTGTTATATAACGTTTGCCGTCCCTTGTGTTTCCTAAAAGAATTATTCAAAGCAGTCTTGGTAAGAATAAGAGGAATAATACCAATGGCTTAAGTCCACCTCCATCTACGTTTGAATGAGGTCTCAAATGGCGGTTCATTCAGTCTTGGATTTCTTTTATTTTTTTCTTTCTTTTTATATTCATACTATTTATAAATTAGTTATAACTGTAGCTCGCAATGTGGCATTTGTCCACATATTAAACAGTACTGATTAATTTAATTAAATCTGGCTACGAAGAAGTATAGTAAAATAGTAAGATCTATATTTACTAGGCATTATATCCTTGATATTTAGTTATTTTGGTTTTTTTTTTTTTTTTTTTTTTTTTTTTTTATGAAACGATACCATTCTCCCATTGATATATCTGTATATTTGTACCAAAATACAGTCTTCGTCGAAAGATAGGACCCTCTACACACCTGAGAACGTTTGTGTCATCTCTGTCAGTAAAGAAATACATTTATTACTATAAAAACATACCTATAACTTCGGAGATGGATCTTCATCTGGAACGAGAGTGTAACTATCTTTGAGCGCCGGACGCTCGTGCATGGTCTTGAGCCACTTGCGCAGGATCGGATACTGATTCTTGTCAAAGTATGGCGTGGTCAACACGTTCTCAATTGGGAAAATGTAGATAATATCCGCCCCTGAAAGATGGTCGCCCACAAAGAATCCTGTTCCGTTCTCACGAAGAACGTTCTCCAAATAATCAAACTGCTTAATCAGGTCCTGTCTGACAAAGGCCGAGTCAATGCGGTTGGCAATTGCATTGGTAATCGGCTTGACAACAAACGGAGCCTCGGCACGAATCTTCTGGGTTGTAAGCATCATGACTTCGGCTGGCAGAAGAGACATTGCATGATGAAGCGACACTTGCACCTTCTTGCGCTCGTCCTCGTTCTTTGGAGCAAGCTCAGAGTCCTTGCCATACTTGGAAATCAAATGGTCCACAATATAACCCGATTCAATCAAAATTTCCCCGTCATCCTCGACCACCGGCACTTTGCCTAATGGATGTACCTTTCGCAGCTCGTCTGGTGCAAGGTACGTCTTAGGATTCCGCATGTGCACCTTCAATTCATACGGAACCTTCAGTTCCAGAAGTAACCACAGAATCCTGTGGGCCGCAGACGCATTCATCCAATGTAGAACTACCATCGTTATCCTAAAAGTGTCACGTTCCTATGGCTTCCTTCGCTAAAAGCCCTTAGTGTCCTTGCTTCACGTGCACAAACAGGATTATATAAACTACCGACGTCGGGCCGACGCAAGCCTCCTTTTTCTTTTTTAGAGCCTTCTCTAAAGAGTAATTGGTTCAGAATACAACATATTTATTAGCTCTCATCATGTTTGATGGACGAAGCCGGGCTCTGTTTCTGGCAGAGGCTGGACGTTGGCGAGAAACATTACAAACGCAGCCGCATGTGCCCACAGTTTTGGTGTGTTGCATCTGCAGACGCCCTGACGACAGCCGCATCTGGGGCCCTGGCTTCGTGGTTTGTTGCGGTTGTTGGCAGACGATTGGCTTTCAGCAGTGTTCGATTCCTTCATGGATACTGTAAATGTAGCTAGAGTTAGGCAGCGATTGAGCCTACTTTGATAAGCCTACGAGCATTTTATAGTCCAGAACCTTGAGTCTTTTTGTTTTTGTTTTTTTTAACAAAATAAGATCGTGGTGTAGAATCGAATAGTCTCCCACCGCAGCACTCTCGATGACACCCGAGCCACTAACACAAGGCCCCTGAATAGCACTGCAACGATGAAGCTGTCGTATTTGGGTGTACTCATTCTGGCACTTGGGCTGGTTTCTGCATCTGCGGGCGACCGTCTGATTACGTTCCGCAATTGTGTAAGCTCTTGTGAAGCCATAACTTGCAACTCCGACCTGGATGGGGAGTACACTCTACCGTTGTATTTACGTCTGTTGTGGTGGGACTGCCCGCAGAACTGCGATTACAAATGTCAACGGTTTGTAACCAATGAACGGCTTAATGATGGGCTGCCGGTGCTGCAATTCCATGGGAAATGGCCGTTCTACCGGTTCTACGGGATCCAGGAGCCTGCGTCAGTGGTGTTTTCCATTCTGAATTTCATTCCCCATCTCCAGGGCCTGCTGATGATCCTGCGATCGTTTAGAGACGAACAGAAGTATGGTGTTCGAATGCGTCGTTTTTATATTGGCTTTGCCATTGTCGGAATGAACGCGTGGCTTTGGTCGTCCGTCTTTCACATCCGAGACTTTATCGTGACCGAGAGACTGGACTACTTTTCAGCTGGCTTGACCATTCTCTACGGCTTTTATACAGCCGTTGTGCGAGTTTGTCGTCTGGACAAACCCGAGAAAGAAAGCTCTCTTGCTGTCTTCTCACTCGTGTGCATTGCCGTATACGTTGCACATGTGGCCTATTTGAGCTTGATCAAGTTTGACTACGGCTATAATATGATGTTTGGCGTATTTGTCGGCTTGTTGCAGAATGGACTCTGGACGTATCATGCCTTCCGCACTTACTTTGTCGTCGCCGAAACCAAGACAAGACATCGCCATGCTCAGAAGTATGGCATTTCCTGGACTTTATGGCCCTTCTTTATTGTTGTGGCTATTTCTCTGGGTATGTGCTTCGAACTATTTGACTTTTCTCCCTTCTTTTTCACTATTGATGCTCATGCTCTATGGCATGCGGCAACAGTAATCCCCACGTATTGGTGGTACGCCTGGATGCGCCGGGACATGTCCTATCTTAAGTCTCTTCGTCAAAGAACGGATTAGTCAGGTATGTACAGTATTGAAATTGTAAACAAAATCTAGTATATTTTTTTGTACATGACATTAGTAAACACTGGCCAGCTGGGACACTTTATAAGCCAGCTCCTCGGCTTCAGATTTGGTCGAAGCCTCAGCGTACACGCGAACGACGTTCTCAGTGCCACTAGCTCGAACAAAGCTTCGTGCTTGCTTGTATTTTCTAACGAGATCATCAATCTTTGGCTGCAGATCCTTAGGAGACACCAGCTTGCGCTCAGCATCTGTGGTCTGGAACAGAGATCGGTCAGAAACTTCCACCTTGGCCAAGCGGTTAGGCAGATCAGTGTAGCATTGATCCCAGTCGCTAGGAGACCATTGCTTGAGGGAAAGAACCGCCAACACGAGCAGGAGGTCGGACATGGCATCGCCCACAGTCTGGTTGATCAAATCCGAGAGCGCAAGCAGAGAGTCGATGGCTGACTTTTGTGCTGGACTGGTCACCTGGAAGGCCTGAAGAGAAGAAATGGCAACAGGATCAAAGAGCACAGTGCCGTGTCCGTTAGCTTCAAAGTAGACACCAATGTCAAACTTTTGAGCCGCATGGTGAAGATGCTTGACACCAGTTGGAGTGCACTCGACAGGCAGCTTTAACGAATTGACGATATATTCTGTCGATGAACCATTGGCATAGGCAGTCTGGACAACGCCGATGCGAAGTTGGGTTCCGGTCTGCTGCACAAGCTCCCCGATAAAGGAGGCAACAAGGGATGCAATTTTATCGCCGTCAAGTAGGTGGAACTGATTCGTTTCATCGACGTAGAAAAAGACAATTCGATCAGCATCGCCATCAAAGCTAGCATATAGCTTGCCAGCTTCTGGGGTCACTCCCGAGGGACATTTTTGCTGAGTCTTGACAAAGTCGGCTCCACAGTTGCTGTTCAACAAATCTGGCTTGTCGTAAGCATCATTCACAACGTTGATGTCAACAAACCCAGAGAGAAGTTTGGCTAGCTCATTGACCTTAGGACCGCCAACACCATTGGCAGTATCAATGGTGATCTTGTACTCCTGATTTGGCTGGGCAGCCGCCAACAACTTTTTGTAGGCAATTGACAACTTCTTGTAATAGCCCTCCTCGGTGGGAACACCATATGAGTTGGGGGACTTCAACGTGTTCAAACAACGCACCAAATAATGCAGCTGTGGAGTGGTCAAAAGCCCATAATCAGTGTACTTGGCCTGCGAATACTTCAACCCATCCTCGAGAGCCTTGACCAATCGAGGACCGGAATCTCTGGAGTCGCGCGCATAGATGACTTGAGGAGAAACCGAAGTGTCGATTTCATGGGTCTTGACAAACTGTTTCAAATACTTCTCCAATTCCTCGTCCGATTGGGCATTCGCCAACTCAGTAGCATACGGCTCCCAGGCGCTATCAAGCATCTCTCCCTGGGGATCCACGAGCTTGACACCATTGTCCTCCGGTGGATTGTGGGAGGCAGTGATCATAACTCCAATCACCTGTCCCTTGAGAAACTGCGATCTCAACGCAGCCAACAGTCCTACACGGAAAACTGTGGAATCAAGGATGTCAGCCTTCATGCGGAACCCAGCAGTGCCATAAGCGAACTTGACGTCCGCTGGACGCGGATGGTTACTAGAATAATCTGCCAGTGAAGTCATCGTGGTGGCGGAAAGCTAAGCACTTCTACGTGTCCGTTGGGATCAACATAAACACAACAGAACAGGGGGGGGACGACCCCTGCCTGGAGTCCATAGTTTCGCGCCCGAATGTATAAATGAAGAATGAGCAGTCTGCAGAGTTCTTTTCCTTACCTATATATATATATAAACTATAGGCATAATTTTATGATCCAACATAAACTACTGAACCACGGCATGTCCACATTTCCGCTGTTGAAAGAATAAGATACCAAATTAGTTGGATCTTCCGCTTCCGTCAAATCGAACTCTGTGACTACTACGCTAATACAGCCTCCGGTCTATCCAATGCGCTTGAAGGATGATAATTGCCTTCAATATCAATACATCCCATATGTTCTTAGAAGTGCCTGAGCGTACTGAAAGTTCATACTTCGAGGTAATGTTAGGCCTCCTGAGTCCTCATAAAGATCAGATTGTGCGTGGCCACGGGATCTCGGTAGATGGTGGAGATTCCTAAATGAAAGCCCATTGGGATAGTGTGGGAGGTACCATCATCACCACAACATTCATGGCACCACCTGTGGAAATCGTCAGACGAGAAAAAGTCGAGGAGAAGTTGGCAGCAGCTGAAAAGCGATGGAAGGGAAATTGTCTGGTGAAAGAGCTGACGCAGTTTGAATGTCACCTGAGAGACGAGGAAGTGGTTTGTGTTCCCTTTACCCGGCTATTCAAGCAGTGTGGAGTACGATTGTACGAGATAACGAACGAGGCCACTAATCAATAGATATGGTCTGTTTGTCTTGTTGTATGATACTTCTTTGCCCCTGATGCTGGAGTGAACGGTACCTCTGTCACAGCTAATGTCAGTGAGAATGCCACACAGTCACAAGGATGATAAGGTGCGATTCTTACATTGTAAAAAGTGAAGAAAAACACTCTTAAATGAAGCTTGCTGTTCAACATTCCTGGGCACGGTACAATAACGTCAAAAAAAACGAGGTTATACATCGTACACTTGGATGGTGTCTGCAGACGATGGCTAGTGAGTGTGTGTAACCGCCTTCCATGACGCTACAACCGAACCCATCCCTTATCACGGCCTTCTATTCTTAGGAAAAGAAATCAGTAATGGAGGGGAGAGAGCCGTCTTTTATACTATTCTCGTCTCCTTTGTTCCAGAAAATTACGTCCGGCGTCTACCAAGTACAAAAATAGCAATAAATTTTTCAACCTGTCAACTTTTCGACAGCCAAATCTGACCTGTACGGTCAGGTGCATAAAATAACAATTAAAAATAGAAACATAGTCAGGTGAACGTGTAGAGTATGTTATGAGTAGACGCTAGAAACAGTTGCTGTTTTTGCGGTTTACAAGGAACAGAATCAATTACACGATGGATTTGTTGCAATGAACAGTAAGAATCTTCGTCCATAACACTTACATCACCAGCAATCGATCGTAAATATTGTAGTGTCCAGTTGAGAGATCTTCAGGAACAATACATATATACGGTCCTATGATTTGGTTACTTTATTAAAGGCCAAAACATGATCTATTTTAAAAGGTTGAGCCTTCGGCTGGCTGTGCAAGTTTTCGATTCATCGCAGATGCCATTTCCCTTTGGTCTGTTAGCCGTTTTCTGGCCAAAAAGATTCCATCTCTACTTACCTTCTGATGTCCACGAGGACGGTTTCCATGGTGTTCGTGCGTTTCCAATTAGCCAAACATGGCACTCCGCTCGGATCAACCTATAACAAGTTAACGCATGTTCATTAACAGTCGATGTGCCAAAATCGAGCTCTGCACTTACAACTCCAGTTTCCTGATCCACGCAAGGGATGTTAATCTTAGTGAGGAATTTGACAATAGGAGGCTTGGCCGGATATTCCGGACCAACTTCTAAACTCAAGCTATAAATTCGATTCTCGTGGGTACTGTGCGGGGGGCCCAGAATGGTACCGTTCCAATATGTCATGTTGATGTCGTCGCTGTCGGCAAGACCAAGGGAGCATGACTCCGCACCAAGGCCCTTCTCCCCCTTCTCGAGCTCCTCCAACAATCGAAAACTGCGTGGACTACACTGTTGTCAGCCGAGACTCACTACTCATTATCTCAAGCCTATCTTACATGTTAGCTGACATCTACCTCGTCTCTTGTACTAAGTAAGCGGTGTGGTTCGGTATGATCAAATATTGGGAGTGCGGCTCAACATTTTCGGTTGGTGTGAATATCTGAAGGTGGGCTTAGGGGTAATTTCACCAGCAATTACACCCATCGTCTTTTGATGCTTGAACTAACAGGGAGCAGGTGGTGGACTCTCTCCTTAAAGAAATAGTTCGTCTATTAAATCATTGGTCATGTCTCAGCTGAATTAATGGCAAAAATATTAATGAGAGCTGCAGCTACGCGTACATTAACCTCATTGTTACTTCTTCAACTTCTCAAGTCCAGAACAAACGGAAGTTTAAAAAAAAAAAAAAAGGTAAATAATACTCGGTTCTATTTGAGACATTTTAGCAGTTCATCACTCTGGGGGACTATTCGGGCGCGTTGGGAGCTTCAAAACACAACACGATATATTTAAATATACCCAAGTTTATTATGGCCTCGGTTGAGTCTTCGCCATTTGTAGAACACCCTGAGGAGGCTCCCGTAAAGGTAAGGTTTTTCTATAACTTCCGTTCTCTTTATTAATAAAAACCAAGGAGCCATTTTCCAAACGGGAATCAAAGTTGGAAGAAGAGGTCTCAGCTTTGAGGTACAAATTATCGACAGCTCAAGATGAGAAGGAACGAGATCGATTGTGGTATGAGAATTCGATCCGAGAGTTGGAAAACAAAGTCAAAGAGGAGGGCAAGAGGGCAGATTCGTTAGAATCGGATCAAATGTTTTTGTTTAACAAACAGAAAGAAACATCAGAGACGTTAGACAAGACCAGAGAGGAATTTAATAACGAACGAAAACAACTTCAGGACACAATTAGCCAATTGCGAAATGAACTGGAGAATTGCGAGAATGCGATGGATGAAGCAAAGAGTGAGAGTCGTAGCAAATATAGTGAGGCCGAACGAAAGTTGAATGAGAGCGAACTCAAGAATCAGAGCCTACAAAATACCCTTGAAACGATTAACGAAGAAATGATACAGATGAATGAAGGACTGGGAGAGAAGCAAAACACCATAGTTAGCTTAGAGGAAGAGGTAAGCACGCTGAAGAACCAAATTATGCACTTGAAACACCAGGCCGATGAAAGTGAATCTGTTGATATTGTCAAAAGAGAACTTTCTCAGCAGGTGAAATATGTTCGAGAATTGGAGGATAAAGTTGCAAGGCACGAAATCACCATAAAATCGTTGAACGAGTCCAAGCAGTTGGTTGAAATTATTCAAGAGGAAAAGGCGCATCTAGAATCTAAAGCTCAAGCTGCAGATGAGCTCCGTCAACAGATGGGCGATCTGGAACTAAAAAATATCCACCTGGAGCAAGAGAAACAACGCTGGACGGCATTCTTAGAAAAGGAGGACAATTTCACGACGCCCGAAGACGTGGTTCGGGCACTGATGCATGAACGCGTCGAAAAATTTAACCTTATTGAAAAGGTTGGAAGGCTCGAAGCTCGGGTTTCCTCACAAGAATCAAGCACGACAATGGAATCTAAGGAACTAAACAAGTTACGTGAAGAAATTACTGATCTAAAAGAAAGATTAGAAACAGAAGCCCGGCAGAATTTGCGATTGCAAAAACAGCGTGACTTATCCTCTAACGAATGCAACTTTTTGCGAGAACAGTTGAAATCCTTTGAAGCAGAGGAGACTATTTTCAAAGGGGGAGCTGAAAATGATCCAAAACGGGCTCGTATTGAGGAGCTTGAGAAGCTTGTAGACGGTTACCGTGATGAAGTGAAATCGCTGACAAAGAATCTTCAAGAAAAAGAGGGACAAGTTGTAACACTTAATTCACCACTACGAAGGCCGAGACAAGAATCTTCCAATGAAGACAGCGAAGAGAGTAAACAGCGGCTGTCGGACGCCCTTAGAAAGGCGCGGAATTTGCAAGTGGAACTTGAATCCACCCAAGCGGCTATTTCTGAAAAGGACAAGGAAATCTCTGTCTACAAGAAGCAAATTGCCAGTCTTGAGGAGGCGGGCACGAAGAAGCAACGAATCCTCGAATTTAGAGATAACCCGACTGCCCGATATGAGGCCATCAAGACCTCCCAACTACAAGCTCTTAAACGGGAAAATGAAGATCTCCTTCTGCAGATACAGGAAAAGCAACCTAACTCTCAGCTGGTCCCTGTTTCGTCTTTGGATCGTGTTCAGGAAGATATTAAAGATCTACAACGCCAGATCAAAGAGCAGAAAAAAAGCAAGGATCGTCTAACTGGTGTTTATCAAAAGCTGAGTACAGATCTACGTCAAACCGTATACTCTCTTCTTGGATACCAAGTGGATCCTCAGCCAAACAAAAAGGTTCGCGTCAAGTCAATATTCTCTACTTCAGACGATGAGACTCTAACTTTTGTTCCCGACCCGTCATCTAAAGGGACGAAATTTGTCGGGATTGACGACTCTCCACTGGCTCAGGAGTATGACAATCTCATTACCTTCTGGGTGAAGGAACGCAAGGATATCCCATGCTTCCTAGCGGCATTGAACTTAGAGCTATACGACAAGACAACTGCCGCTGCACGTTTCTAATATTTACCTGTTTTTCGTTATTCAAAACAGCGGTGCACCCAGAATCATGGTTTAATTTATTATAGAAATTCAATGACCTATTCTTATAATAGTATTGGACTTTCGTAGACCATAGGCTACAGGTATAATTATAAAAGCGAAGCGGATGAAGGTACATTAATATTTCAGTGTTTTGAATGATCTAATAAAGGAATTACATATAAAATAAAATGTATACGCGAAATTAAAAAGTTAGAAAATTAATAGAATCTAAAGGAAGTTTGCTAGAACAGCCAAAAGAGAAATGAAAATTGGAATGCCGTACACGGAGCCTTGGTTTGCCTGTTCCACACCTGTTTCGGTAACAGCAGGGCTAACCGGGATGGCACTATTCTCTTCTCCTGTTGGCCTGCTCTGTGGTCCCTGACTACTTGCCACGTCTCCTGCTGGTGCACTCGGTGGAGGTTGTAGGCTTCCTTCTCCGGATTGCTGTGGGACTTCGGTAGGTGCAGGTTTGGGGCTCTCTGCTGGTGCACTCGGTGGAGGTTGTAGGCTTCCTTCTCCGGATTGCTGTGGGACTTCAGTAGGTGCAGGTTTGGGGCTCTCTGCTGGTGCTTCAGTATGTGGTGGGACAGAGGGATGGGGATGTCCTGAAGATGAAGGTTGAACAGGCTTTGGACCCACTGCCGGATGAGTTCCTGTTGGAGGCAACGGTGGTTGCGGCCCTTGAGAAGAAGTATTTGGTTCTGGTGGATGGATTGGAACTTGAGAACCACTTTCTTCGCAATAAGTCACAGTCTTGGCTGGTGCTGTGCAACCCTCTTCAGTGCATGGCACAGTCTTTGTAATCACAGGCTTTGGTGTAGTTGGATGACCAGTTGGAGCAGGGGAATCGCTTTCTTCGCAATAGGTGACAGTCTTGACTGGTGCTGTGCAACCCTCTTCAGTGCATGGAAGAGTCTTTGTAATCACAGGATTTGGTGTAGTTGCATGACCAGTTGGAGCAGGGGAATCACTTTCTTCACAATAGGTGACAGTCTTGACTGGTGCTGTGCACCCTTCTTCTGTGCATGGTACAGTCTTTGTAATCACAGGCTTTGGTGTAGTTGTAGAACCAGTTGGCGGAGGAACCAAATTATCTGTAATAGGCGTAGATTCCGCACAATCAAACGGTCCAGAAACCGTTGCACATGTGCAATAGGTTACCGTCGAAGTATATGTGCAATCTGCATTTTTGTCTGTGCAGGACTGAGTAGCGGTGATAGTAGTTGTTTTTGTTATCGTCGGCGCGACGGTTGTACCATTCTTGATAGCTGTTGGCATGGAAGTGGAACCAGGCTCAGTACTATTAGGAGCCTGAGTTGGTTTCTGAATACTTGTGCCTAGAACAGTACTAGTCTCTGTAATGGTGGTCTCTGGCGTAGTACTATTCACTGAACTAGAACCAATTGAAGAGCGCAAATCGCTACTGCTTGGAACAATAGTAGTCACTGTGGTTGTACTGTTAGGAGCCGCAGTGCTAATTGGCGCTGTGGTACTCGTTGGAGACTCTGTGGACTGGGGAGTAGAGCTACTTTGAATGACTTGGGTAGAAGTCATTTGGGGAGAAGTAGTTGTTTGAGGCTCAGAAGAAGTCGTGGTTTGAGGCTCAGAAGAAGTAGTGGTTTGAGGCTCGGAAGAAGTAGCGGTTTGAGGCTCGGAAGAAGTTGTTTGCGGCTCAGAAGTTGGTCCCGCTGAGCTTGAGCTTGAGCAGCTCGAATAGGCATACTCAGGACCATTATCATCACTGTTACAACCGGTGCTATAATCGTCAGAATTATATCCTCCAGACTTGTAATCATATTGGACCATAACCCTTGGTAATGTATGTGTGCAGCCGTCTCCCTCAGGTTCGAAGTCAAGAGTAAACGTCCAATCAAACCAATTCTCCTTAGTATAATCCCCTGGAATGTTCTCAGACCAATAGATGCGCTGATAGGGGCTTATAAGTTTTACTTCAGCCACTGTATCCGGGCCAACGTTATCAATATCGTCAACGACAATGTGGTAATCCGCGTGCCAACCGCTATCATCCTGGTATACATTTTCGGCTGTAAGTGTTGCTGGAGCACTGTTTGCTCTCTTTTCCAGAGTCCATCGTCGCTGTTGTTGGTTACAATTGTCATAAGGCTTTATGGCTCCGACTAGAGTGGTTGTCGAAATCAAAAGCGCATACAAGAAACCATTCCACTGCATTGTTTGGCTTTTCAATTTTGGAAACACATGGGGGCCCCAATAGCTGAATTTATATCCTCCTGGTAAACAAAGGCAACTGCAAAACTAAAACGAACGCCCACCTTTCCGATTATCAAACATGAACTCGACATCTTGGCAAATCATTGTGTTCACCTGGTCTTCCTTTCCGCATTAGTCCGCACACTGCCAGAGAACTGCAGCAATTGGCAAAGAGGGGCACTATGAATAGTAATTACTTTTTAATACTTTCGATTACTCGCATATTGATATCTCACT